>BDMV01000010.1:11700126-11711256 GCA_008326285.1 Oryza officinalis
CTTGTAGGGCACGATCTTATCTACAACTAACAAACAAGCCTTTACGGCAGACTTCAGCCATAGATCAGATCTAAACTACTTAATTTACAAGATACAATCGCCTAAAACCGAGCTTTATCTCTATTTGGCAACTTCCTTAAAGCTTATCTCGAGCCCAGACCAAGCCCACGTTAACGCTGTCAACTCACAACCCGTATCGGCCCACGTTAACACCGAATCCGTATCGGCCGATACGCTCTTTATGGCAACGCCTTCCCCAGTCCGATACGGCTACCGGGTCCGATACGAAACCTGGTCCAACTCCAACTCAATCCTTCCTCTCTGCTTCAGCTTCCCCTTTCCTTTCCAAATTGGTTACCAAATTTCGCCGTTAACACATGCCCCCAATTCCGCTTCATTATATAATGTGGCGGAATTAGCTCTAAGAAACCCATCAACTTCCTTGCTAGGGCTTGCCTGAAAACCGCGCAGATCCAGATTTGCGTTTCTCCGCTGCCGATTCATCAAACTCTTCGTGTTCTTCAACTTCGGCGACCCCTCGGCGCTTCGCCGAATCAACCCCCTTCACATCGACCCCTTCAGCGACAACAATGGCCTCCGCCCCGTTCTACGCCTCCGAGATCCCTGTGGTGAGTCAATCCCTTCTAAATCCACATTATCACTTTTTCCGCCGATTTCCCCAAGTTAGGGTTTTATTCTTGCCCTCCGGGTCTTATTATTTCATCGCTGTTCTGGTGATCTAGGTCTTCAAAAACCAAATCTTGATCCCCACCGACGACAAATCCCATCGCTTTCTGCTAGGCCCCATGGGCGATCACGACCCAACTTGGTTAATCAATGCCGAGACGGACAGAATCCCCTTTAGGCAAGCCAAGCCCAATGTTTCTTCCTGGAAACATACCTTCAGGTCCTGGCCATCGAAGCTTAACGGATACAGAACCTGGCATAAGAGGATTGCTGCTACCAAACAAGTCCATTGGGATGAAATCGGGATCGACCAATGCATCACTTTGTCCCTAGCCGATACCAAAAAGAATGAGCCACTCATGTCAGCTGCCAGCTACTTCTGGTCCAGTACCTTGAACGCCTTCTTGTTCAAACAAGGCCCCATGACCCCAACTCTGATTGACGTCAAGATACTGACAGGGTTGGACATCAACTCCGAAATCAATCCCTTCAACCTCTTGGTAAACAGCAGTCACAAATTGAAGACCAAGAAAATTGGAGGCTGGTCCGGATACATCTCTGAACACATGGAACAGGGATCGGTCTCAGAACGAGAACGCGTAGCCTTCCTGACATTGTGGTTGGAGAGATTTATCTTCTGCGGATCGACCTGCGGCCCTACTACAAATTGTCAACACCTGGCTCAAGCTTTGGTCGACAAAAAGCAAATCCCTCTTGGCCGATACCTCTTGGGAACTGTATATCGGCTGCTTCACATCGCCACTCAAGATCTAATGCTGAAACAAAATGTGGCACATGGAGGACCATGGTGGTTCATTCAGCTCTGGCTAACCATTTACACCAACACCATGGTTGATCGGCCACCTCTATCGGACTCTCGCTTTCCATCAAAATACGCCGATCATGAAGATCCCAGGAGCAGAAGATACATGTCCTATGGGAAAGCGGCCTCCGTTTATCCAGGAGCAGACCAATCGGCCGAAGACATGTCCACATGGTTCATCCGGTTCTACACCGGCCCTCCATCAGTTAAGATGGATATGTTTGTCTACACATCGGACCGAGATTTTGAACTCCCTGATGATCTGCAACTGAGCTTGATAAACGATGACATGGAATCACGGGAACTATTCATGATCGGCCTCACTCCGTGCCTGCTCCCGGTAGGCATATTTCAGGGAAGAAGCACCAGCCTGTCCTATGAATTTTACAACCCAATGGTGGCTGCCAGACAGTGCGGGCTTGGTCAACTCCCTATCAGCTTGTATCTTCATAAGCTCCTGGAGAGCAGAGGCACGGTTCCATCGGCGCTGATCATGAGCAAAGCGCTGGAAATCAAGCTCCCAAATCTCGGCGACTGCGACCGATTGCATTTGAGCGCCTTTGTCCACATCAACTTCCAAACATGGTGGCAAGAATGGGCCACTCACATTTCCACCAATCAGCCAGATTTTATGTGACGGAGCTTATCCAGGATATCAGCCCTCAAGTTCCAGACGAGCCGATCCCATCCGTGAGCAACAGCGGTCAAAAAATCTTTTATGCTCAAGCCATAGCCCCATCAGGGTCAACTATCCTGGAATCCATCCTTGGCCTTACTGCCCCGAAGATATCATCATTGCTCCAGGGGCCAATGATTAAAGAAAACCCCAAGAGGAAAGCGCCAACCAAGGGCAAATC
Source organism: Oryza officinalis (assembly GCA_008326285.1). Taxonomy (NCBI): domain Eukaryota; kingdom Viridiplantae; phylum Streptophyta; class Magnoliopsida; order Poales; family Poaceae; genus Oryza; species Oryza officinalis. The sequence goes on from BDMV01000010.1 coordinate 11,702,494, forward strand.
CCAAAAATCCAGCAAGAAGGTTAAAATTGATGGCCAAGCCAATCTTGAAGAGCTGGACACCTCCATGGAAGAATTCCTTGAAGAACAAGTAATGAAGGAGGAAGTTGATGCAGCAGCTGCCGACGCATATGAAGAAGAAAACACATCGGCCGAAACCACCAAGGAGCCATCGGCCAAAGCTACTGAGATCCCACCGGCCGATGACCAAGGCGATGCCCCCCAACCAAAAAGGATCAAACATGCAATTCTCAAGGTCAATACACTTTCTTCTCTGCGTTTACGTAATCCCTTCCACCGCTATACTCTAATTTGATATCCTTTTCAGGCTGCGGTGTCATCTGTATTGAAGGAGAGAACCCAATCGGCCACTTTACCAAGAACCAAAAAGGCAACCTTACAACGGCGCGAACGAGCCAAGGCACGATTGAGGACTCCTTCTCTTTCTCCGCCACCCTCTCCGACTGTCTCGGTAAGAGTTGATTTTTGCATTATCTCACTAATCATATAACCCTATTTACAAAGTTCCTGCTTTTTCAGCCTAGGGCCCCATCATCTTCACCACATCGGCCAACCCCCTCGCCTACTGCGTCGACACAGCAAAGGGAGACCGATGCAAGTACCACCGATGCTCCAACACAGGTAATTAGGATTACTCCGATCCCCTCTCTGCCGGTTCCTGTTTAACAAAATTGACCTTGACCCATGTTGATATTTGCAGAACCTAGCCGATATGTTCTCCTTTGACATCGGCCAGTTTCTTGACGACGAGGACAAGGAACTACCCAGCACAGCCAGGGCACCAATCTCTGATGACTTGAAGAACCGGCTGACCGACGTCGCCAATCGGCTGGAGACCTCGTTGGAGTACTTGGTGGAGGATTGCACCCCCATCAGGGTCAGGGTACAAGAGATTCAAGACCAACTGCCTGAAGACCTGATGGAGACTCTAACACCAGCCATCTTCTTGGAGCAATACCGATTCAAGCTCAACAAAGCAAAAGAAAGACTCGCAGAGCGACGTGAGCGTGAGCAACTGGAATCAGCTCTGTCTGCTAGCAAGGCTCAAGTTAATGCTGACAAGACCAGATTGGACGAACTAGCGGTGGAGTCGATCGTCTTGAAAAATAGGCTTGAAGAACTCCGTCGTCTCGAGGCAGAGCTAGAATCGAAGCTGAAATCCACTCGTCAAGAAATCCAAGAAGTCGAAGCCGGGATAGCTGCCTCGCCTAAGGCCATAGAAGACCAGACGGCAAAGCTCAAGGCATCGGCTAAGTACCTTGCGACCTTGAGTAAATCACTGAAACCGATCCCAGGGTCGACGGCCGATGACGCCCAGGCTATAGAAGACATTGAATAGATTCGCCGTAGAGCCATTGCAGCTATTGCAGATTTCATAGGGTGATGTAGCATATTTCATCGTTATACTGTGTAAATACAAACCTCATCGGCCAAGCAGCCGAATTTGATCTGAACATTCCAGTCTAAATATTGTTTCTGAAATCCTCTTTGCATACAAATATCCCTTTTCTATAACCAATCTCATCGGCCAGAAAGCCGAATCTGATCTTACTCTGAAGAAGACTAACTTGAAATTCGTCCTGCAAACAGATATCCCTTTATTATACATAATCTCATCGGCCAAAAAGCCGAATTCAGTCTCAAACTGAAAGAATCCAACGTGAAAATCCCTCGAAAAATTCCTTGAAAAATTCCCAGAAAAATTCCTTGAGAAAAATTCCTTGAAAAGCTCCTTGAGAAAAATTCCCTTGAAAAACTCCTTGAGAAAAATTCCTTGAGAAATTCCGTGCTGCTCCTTGAGAAAAATTCCCTTGAAAAACTCCTTGAGAAAAATTCCTTGAGAAATTCCGCGCTTGTATATATATGCCCCCCAAATTTTAGAAGATGAGTGCTCATGTTGTAAAATTTGAACTAAAGGCGATAGTATGTATCGGCCATCTAAAGACGATGCATAACACATCGGCTGTAATCACAAATCGGCTGGAGGGCCGATCATGAGTCGATCCAGACGCTAGGATAATATCTCTTTAAGTACTTGCCATTAAGAGTTCGTCCATAAATCTCGCCATCCAGCCCCTTGAGCAAATAAGCATTGTGAGGAACACAGAGATGAATTTGAAAAGGGCCATCCCAATTAGGTGACCACTTGCCGAATTTATTATCTCTGGAACCAATCGGCATTATTAATTTCCAGACAAGATCTCCTTCCTCAAATGACTTGGCAACAACCTTTTTATTGTAATGACGAGCCACTCTATCTTTATCACGTTTGATCTTCTCTAAGGCCCGTAATCGAACATGCGCCAAGTCATCTAACTTATCAACCATAAGGTTATGGTACTCATCGGCTGTCAAGTCATCTTGCAAAGCAATCCTCCTTGAACCGATATTGGTTTCCCACGGCAGCACAGCTTCATGTCCATAAACCAGCTGATATGGAGGCACTTGGATTGCACCATGGCAAGCCATTCGATACGCCCAAAGGGAATCGGCCAGCGTTGTATGCCATCGCCTCGGCTGTTCGTCGATTTTCTTCTTGATTAGCTTGATTAAAGTCTTATTAGAAGTCTCTGCCTGCCCATTAGCCTGCGCGTAGTAAGGAGAAGAATTTAATAATTTAATGCCCATGCTGTCGGCAAATTGGACGAACTCATCGGACACGAAGATTGATCCCTGATCGGTGGTTATTGTCTGAGGTAACCCAAACCGATATATAATATATTCCTTGACAAACTGAATTGCATCTTTGGAATCAACCTTCTTAAGGGGAATGGCCTCAACCCACTTTGTGAAGTAATCTGTAGCCACCAAGATATATTTGTGTCCCTTGCTCGATGGCGGGTTAATCTGGCCGATCATATCTATTCCCTATCCACGAAACGGCCACGGCTATATGATTGGATGCATAGCCGATGCCGGTGCTCTCTGAATTGCTCCAAACTTCTGACAATCCTGACATCCTTTATAATACTTGAAACAATCCTCTAGCATGGTTGGCCAAAAATATCCGACGCGCTTCAATAGCCATCTCATTTTATGGGCCGATTGATGGGTTCCACAAATCCCTTCATGTACTTCACTCATAACAATTTTGGCCTCCTCGGGGCCTAGGCACTTGAGTAAGACACCATCAATCGTCCGATAATATAGGTCATCGTCCAGCAAGACATAATGTAAAACTTTATACTTCATTCTTCGTGACGCCGATTGAGAAGGATTCCTCAAATACTCGATGATGTCAAACCTCCAGTCGTCGGCATGCACGAGAGCAATCTGAATCTGGACATCTTTAGCCATCGGCCTGTATCCCGATGCCCCCTGAGCTAAATCATTGGCCTCGAAGTTCTGCTTCCTGAGTATATGCCTCATCGTCACAATCTTGAAACCTTGTAGCAACTCCTTGCACTCCTCGTTGTAGACTCTGAGAATATCATTCTTGCATTCATACGCCCCAGAAAGTTGATTAATTACCAGTTGTGAATCACCAATGATCTCTACGGAATCGGCCTCAACTTCTCGTAATAACTGTAAGCCTTTAAGCACTGCTTCATACTCTGCTTGATTGTTAGTATAATAAGGCTTGATAGTAAAAGCAAACTCAAAACTTGCCCCCCGAGGGGATATGATAACTAGGCCGATACCGCATCCATGTCTGCACACAGACCCATCGAAATACAAGGTCCATGGAACAATATCTGAATATGCAACTAAGTCATCTCTGTGCTGAACAATAAAATCGGCTAGGGCTTGTCCCTTGATCGCTTTAGCCGATTCATACCGTAGGTCGAACTCTGTCAAGGCAAAAATCCACTTCTCAATTCTTCCTTTTAATACGGGGGCCGATAGCATGTATTTCATTACATCGGCCTTACTTACCACAATGCACTCGTTGGAAAGTAAATAATGTCTCAACTTAGTACATGAGAAATATAAGCACAAACAGAGTTTTTCTACCGGCGTGTACCTTGTCTCGGCATCCAGCAACCTCCTGCTGAGATAGAAAATGACTCGCTCTCTGCTGTCAATGTCCTGAACTAAGACCGAGCCGATAGACTTCTCATCGGCCGATAGGTACAGCCTGAACGGAACTCCCTTCTGTGGAAGAATTAAAACTGGTGGGGAGCTCAAATACTCCTTGATGTCGTCCAACGCCTTCTGCTGCTTATCACCCCATATGAACTCTTTATCCTCTTTTATCTTCAATAACGGAGTGAACGGCTCTATTCTTCCTGACAGGTTCGATATAAAGCGCCGAACAAAATTGATCTTGCCGAGCAGAGATTGTAATTTGGTCTTGTTCGTCGGAGGTTTGATTTTCTTTATAGCATTGATGTTCTTCTGTGTAATCTCAATTCCTCTTTCGTGGACCAAGAAACCCAGGAACTGACCGGCCGATACGCCAAAGGCACACTTGTTAGGGTTCATTTTCAAACCATACTTCCTCGCTCTTTCGAGTACCTTGCGTAAATCGGCCAGATGCATATCATATTCTCTTGACTTCACGACGACATCATCAATATAAACTTCAATCAAAGAGCCGATAAGATCATGAAAAATATAATTCATGGCCCTCTGATACGTAGCTCCAGCATTCTTCAAACCGAATGTCATGACAACCCATTCATATAGGCCGATTGCCCACGGGCACCGGAAGGCTGTCTTGTGAACATCTTCTTCGGCCATGAAAATTTGGTTGTAGCCTGCGTTCCCATCCATGAAGCTGATAACCTTGTGCCCAGACGCGGCATCGACAAGCAAATCGGCCAGAGGCATAGGGTACTCGTCTTTCGGTGTTGCTTTGTTCAAGTCTCTGAAGTCAATACATACCCTAAGCTTGCCATTTTTCTTCATTACTGGAACTATATTGGAGACCCATTCTGTGTATCGGCAAGGTCTGATGAAGTTGGCATCATAGAGTCGTGTAATCTCTGCCTTGATAGCTTCGTGCATATCGGCCTTAAATCTCCTAGAAGCTTGTTTAAACGGCCAATAGCCTCGTTAGATTGGTAGCCGATGTTCTACAATTGATCGGCTTAATCCTGGCATCTCATGATATTCCCATGCAAAACAATCCACGAATTCTTTCAACAGATTTATAAGATTACTCTTGTATTCCTCTGGCAGGTTAGCACTTACATACGTCGGCCTAGGCCTATCACCTATTCCTATATCAACCTCTTCAAGTTCATCGGCCGACGTAAAACCCTGTCCCAACTTGCCATCTAGCTCGTCCACCGCGTCATCTGTGTAGGGACTAGCTTGTTCATCTTGAACGGTGGACAGCGTCTCTTTGTTAAAGTAACTGCTTGTCTTGATCTTCGATCGTCTCGATGTCACAGTCAGTTACCTTGAGGAAATCGGCGTCCCAGACTCGTCCGGACAAGCAGTCGATTCCCTCCATCTCCCATACTGCGAGATCGGCATTGGCCACGTGTACCGACCGATTGGCCTGCACGATCTCGACCTGGTCCCCTTGCCATTGCATGAGGCATTGGTGCATTGTTGAAGGGACGCAACAGTTTGCGTGGATCCAATCCCGTCCCAACAACAAGCTGTTGGAACCCTTTCCGTCGAAGACGAAGAAGGTGGTGGGTATTGTCTTGCTGCCCACGGTGAGTTCCACGTTTAGGACCCCCTTCGCCTCGGACGCGTTGCCACCAAAGTCCTTTAACACCATGTTTGTCTTGATTAGATCTTCAAGTACCTTTCCAAGCTTCCTGAAGGTTGTGTATGGCATCAAATTGACCACCGCGCCGCCATCGACCAGCATCTTCGTCATCGGCCGCCCGTTGATGAATCCCTTGATGTATAACGGCCGCAAGTGCCTGTAGCTGTCGTCAACTGGCTTGTCAAATATGGCTTGATCTGGTGACAAATGTAGCCTAGCCGAAGATTGTTCGTCATCGGCCACTGCTTCATCGGCCGCCTGCACGCTGTACTCTGCTGGCAGTATAAAAACCATGTTAACAGGTGCCGATGTCACTCGTTTACCTTTTGGAACCGCAGAGGCCAGGGCTGTATCGGAGGTGCCCTCATCGGTCGTGACCACCGTGGATTTTATCCTCCACTCTTTCTTGGTCTTAGTCGGCCGATGGGCTATTGCCACCTGTTGCTCTTGGATTTATTCTTTCCTCCTTAGCCTCTGAACCCGCCGTTTCTGTGTCTTGGTGAATACATCGCTTGGGCACCATTGGGGGTTCTGGACCTGCTCCTCGTCTTCAATGTGTTGTTCTTGGCGCATCGGCCCTAGCCTTTCATGTACAGACTTTCTTTGCTTGGCCGGCCGATGCGCTTGCCTGCTTGAGCTGCCCTGATAATAATCTTCTGCCCCATTGCACGCAGGGCACTCCTGAATGGACAGCAACCTCATCCCCTCATTCCAGCAGAACCGAAAAAACTCGCAGTCCCAATGTGGGTCGTAAGAATTGTCTTGATCGGCGTAGTCTTGAGCTTGTTCCTCCTGCCTCCGCTGGTATTTTCTAATCAGGCCCTCAGAGGTCTGATAAGGTCGCTTGCCGGTCCGATGGCCACCACCGTCGGCCCTGTCTGCCCGCACCATGTTGACTGGGAACGGGTGTCCTTCTATTTTCATCGGCTTCTTGGCGTCATCAATCTTAATTCTACCCTGTACAATAGCCGATTGAATCTGTTGTCTGAAGATCTTGCATTCGTTGGTATGGTGAGAGTAAGAGTTATGCCACTTGCAATATCTTCTCTTCTTGATTTCTTCGGCCGATGGCAATACGTGACCTACTGGCAGTTGAATTTGCTTTTCTTGCAACAATAGATCAAATATCTTATCGGTCTTGTTGATGTCGAAGTCACACTTGTTTTCTTTGTCGCCCTTCTTCACCCACTGGCAAGTTGTAGGTTTCCTCATCCGGGCCCATTCGGCCAGGTCGACATCAACATCCTCATCGTCGTCGTCGTCGGAGGCATATTGATAGACTGTATTGATCTTTTTTGCAAATTTCTTAGCCTCCTGGAATCGTTGTTCGTGGGCCGATACACGTTGTGCTAGCTGAGCTAGGCTTTCAAATTCCTGTGAGGAGAACCTTTCGCGTATCGGCCCTAGCAATCCTTGGAACGCCAAATCGGCTAGCTGTGAATCGGTCAGGCTAAGGCTGTAGCATCTGTTCCTTATGTCCCTAAATCATTGAATATACTCCGGGACCGATTCGTCGACTCGTTGCCTAATGACGGTCAGATCGGACAGATTCATTTCTTGTACGCCGTTATAGAAATACCTATGAAACTGTTTCTCCAGATCTATCCATCCTCTGATGGAATTGCAGGGTAAAGATGAAAATCACGTAAACGCAGACCCTGACAAGGACAGAGGGAAAAACCTCACCCTTAACGCCTCGATAGCCGATGCCTCCCCTCACTGTGCTAGGAATCGGCTTACATGCTCGTAAGTCGAGACGTTGTCCTGCCCCGAAAACTTGGAGAAGTCCGGGATCTTGTATCGGCCTGGCAATGGCACTCTGTCAAATTCCTCGGGGTACGGGTGCTGATACACTGTAGAGTTCTCCTTGGGCTTCAAGCCGAATTGATCTCGCATCACTTCGGCTATCATATCGGCCCAGTATCCTACGGGCCGATGTGGGAGGTCTTGCTGATACGATTGCTGCAAGCCCTCGGCTTGATACTGCCTGGGGGAGTATGGCTGGTAGTGGTGATCTACGTTTTGCGCGCCATATTGCCCTGCGGTGTGCTGCTGGTAGCCCTGTGACGTATTGTAAACCGCCTGTGGTGGAGGGTTGTTGAAAACCGGGGCTTGTGGCTGTCCGGCCGATGGCTGGTTGATAGGAACTTGCTGCATCGGCTCGATCACTGGTTGCTTCCCCTTGGTCCATTGTGCATATTGCTCCTCCGTGATGTGCTGAGGGCTCCCCCCTGTCTGCCTGGCGATGACCAATGGCAGTGTCGTTGTTGGCTGCGCCGATGGGGGTGGCATCGGCGCTGTCGGCTGAGCCATGCTCAGGTCATTCCTCAGGGTCCGATAGGCAGGGAACTTATTTTCTGGTAAGAAAATCGGCCCCTGAGGCTTGTACTGGTGAATCGACCCATCTAGGATCGAGTTGACCGTATTGGTCAATGTGTTCACCAGAATCCCCGACTGGTTGACTAGCGTAGAATGAACCGCGGAGTCAATCCTGTCTTGCAACGTCGGCGCTGCAGTGTCTTCAGTCTTGACGGCGTGGTCATGTGCCACCGCCGACGTGCCAGCTCCATCCCCAGGACTCGGCATAACCACCTTGGACTTTTGGATCAAGGTGCCTTGCCGGGTCCTAGAATATGTTTGCAAGTACATATTCTGGAACTGCTCGACCAACTTTTCCATCTCAGCCTTCTGCTCTGCATTGAGCTGGTCGGCGGTCACAGGGACGACGTTCTCCTCGGAAATCTCGACCTGCTTCGACATCTTGAGGAGATCTTGTTGTTGTTGCTGAGTTTGCGTTCTTTGGTCCCACCGGGCGTGCCAAAAGCGTGTTGGAGCAGAATTTAGACCCGCCTCGCAACAAAAGACGGGCTCTACGTTTCCACGGCGGCCTGGGAGATCTGCTTAACTCCAGTGCAGGTCCAAATCGGCTTGCCTAGTCGTGCGCAGAGCGTGCCAGTTGATTTGATCTGCAATCAACAAGAAACAAGTAAACCATGTCAGAAAACAATGGTCGATCAGCCGATATGCCGATGTCACATTGTTATAGCCCAGCCGATAGGGCAAAGTTGTATCGGCTT
>BDMV01000010.1:11728137-11756397 GCA_008326285.1 Oryza officinalis
CAAGCTCAAGCCTTACAAGTAATGCCCACCCACCGGCAACACATTCCATAATAGCAAAAGAACTACAGAACTCATCCAACAACCCTACATTGATCCAGGAAACTTTTCACTAATGAACATAGCAACCCAATGTAACTTGTTTTCGAATGGAAGTCCATCAAAAGCTCTAGCAATGTGATGGTTCGCCACCAAATGAGCATAGTAGAAAGATATGTGGATGTCCTGAAAAGTAGGAAGGCTTTTCAGGGTGTCAAATAGACCTACCGACAGCGTATTATCTGGCTCAGCAGCCTTCACTATAGCAGCAGCAAACTTGTCACCAACACTTTCAATTGTTTTGGCCTTTTTTGGCTTGCTCGCAGATGATGTTTCAGCATCTAGATCAATAGTTGCAGGGCCACAATTCACCTCTTCGTTTTCAGCATCAACATCTTCAGTACCAAGAATTGCTCAATCTTAATTTTTTTTTTTGGTTGAAAGACACTGAGTTTTTACTGTGGGTTGTTTGATTATAAGGTTGTCTGTGCAAAGGTTCGTGAAGGTGAGAAGAGGATAGTTCGAATTAAGGAGGGGAATCCTGAAGGGCGGCATGTGGTTATTGTTGATGATTTAGTGCAATCCGGGGGAACACTTAGAGAATGTCAGGTATCAACATACTCTCTACGGCTTTGCCATGATACTATAAAGTAGTGCTTCAGTGACTTAATTTTTACTTATGTTGGATTTTCTTACTTCAACATTAGTGGGAGAGGCCAAGAGGGATATAGTTTTTTCCTATCTTTAGTTGTCTGACAAATAGTAATGCCTCCTATAATATACATTTCACATGTTGCCAACAGGCAGAGGTCCTGAAAAACAGAGAGATTAATTACATGCCCTTGTGAAACCTGATCCTAGCAAAGTCAGTCACATGCTTATTTTTGCATTTTCATTTGTGAGTAGACTTGATGTACATTTTACTCCATGCAATTGTTCTAACAAATTTGAGGATGTAATTCATAAACTGTTGACAGGATATGCTGCTTTATGTTTCATTTCTCATTAATGCTTCTTTGTCTAATTGTTTCGCAGAAAGTTTTAGCTGCTCATGGTGCTGCAAAAGTTAGTGCCTATGTGACTCATGCTGTTTTTCCCAAGCAGTCGTATGAACGCTTCACACACATTAATTCCGGTAATTGGTGATTCTCTTCTCTCTACTTTTCAGCCATTTCAAACATCTAATTCTCACTATTTTTTTCTTCACAGCTGGGCCAGCTGACCAGTTCGCCTACTTCTGAATCACTGACTCCTGCCCTCAACATCTTCAGTACCATTGAAGACTCAAGAACTGAACTTGAGTCCTTTGAAAACTTTTCTGTAGCCATTGTGCTCCCAAAAATTGTAAGCATCTCACCATTGTGCACAAGAGGTTTGTTAAAATACTCAGCATCGGCCTTGTGATCCTATCATGTAATATAATATACAAGATAAGTGGTTTGAACTAAAATGTAAAGTCTGCATAAATTATCATGAAACAGGAGTGTCTATACCTTGATATAGTCATTGTAGTGTTCAACATCAAGAGTAATAACGAAATTAACTTCATCCCAACCAGCAGCGCTAACTTTTCTAAGCCTATTCATCTTTGCAAACTTTTTTTGTCATGTCTTCAAATGATTCTTAATTTGATCACCTGTGAGATTAGCACAGAACATCTCATTAAGAGCCCTCGCGCATGCATTGAGATGGGCCTGTTTGAAGCCAGATGAAGTCCTCGTCCCACTAGCCACAAGATTGGCTAGATGAGACAACATGAAAGGGGACATTGCAGATGTCTATGAAGCATGGGTGCTTCCTCCCTTTCCTTTGCTATCCATTTCCTACACGCCATAACATTTATGAAAAAAAAAACAGCAAGCATGCTATATGATGGTACACAAATAATAAACAACCAATGCTCAGAAAAATACCTTTCAACTAATAAGTTGTCCATATAAATGAAATTCAGCAAACAAAGTCCATGAAAATGACCATCACTAGTGTATTTAACCATAGAAATGAGGAACAAGTCAACAAGTTCACACATACAAATGACCGTCAACGATATATTTAACCATACAAATGAAAATACAAGTGAAACCAAGTCCACAAATTGTCCATACAACAAAAATTAAGCAAATTGGGATGTCCCTACAAATAGTACTGCTACATATTAGTTTCCATGATTGTTTTGACGGTCCTCCCACATATGATCAGCAAGTGCTTGCCTGAATTGAACCATCCATTCATGTTCATTTGCTTCGCCAATTGGCGATGTTTCATCGGGTTCAATTATCTCGTTTGGATCTAAAATAAGCTCATCAATCCCATCATTTATAACCCAATTATGAATAATGCAGCAAGCTACAACAATATCTACTTGAGTTGGAAAAGGGAAGAATGGAGTGGCATCATCAAGACTTTTAAATCTCCTCTTTAGTGACCCAAATGCACGCTCAACCGTGATTCGAAGGGACGAGTGCCTAAGATTGAACAACTCCTTCTCATTTTGCACCGGATTATTCCCCCACTCATTCAAGTGGTACCGGATAGCACGGAAAGGAGGCAGAAATCTTGGTTTGGCTCCATATCCAGCATCAACTAGGTAGAATTTTCCTATCATAAGAGGAACAAGTTGGTCAAATTTCTACATTTCAACATTTAGCATGGACAAATTGATGGAACTATATTTATCCATTACCTTGTGGAATATGAAGGCCATTTTCACGTTCCAATGCATCTCTTAAAACTACAGCATCATGTGTTGTCCCCTCCCAACCAGCCAAGACATAAGTGAACCGAAGATCAAAATCTACGGCCGCCATTACATTTTGCGTGGCATGAGACTTCCTACCACGGAAAGAAGACTCCATATTCTTCGGTACAGAAGCTCTAATGTGTGTGCCATCAATAGCTCCAATACAATCCTAAATTATGTGCAATACCATAAATAATTAGGTTCCACATATGTTTTTAGAAATAAAAATCTGAAAAGGGGACGCAATTGAATGTCAGACCTTAAAGTAAGGATCCATATGGGGCTCCCTGCTATTGTAGTTGGGGTGTCCAATGAGGGGGGCCTGATTAGTTCATCTCGTAGCTCACCAATAGCATGAAGTACTTTGTTGAAATAACAACTAACTGTTTCTCCGGACCTATCAAAATTAGTGGCAACTAACATATTTCTAAGATTGTGCCCCACTGTATTTAGAAACATAGCAACCTGCTCCTCAACACACATGTGGATTGTATCCTCAAGCAAACCCCGATTTCTAAACAGCTTACAAAATCGAAAGAAAGAATCTTTTGTAAGTCTAAGCATGTTGACACAAGTAGTATCNGAAAGAAAAAGAACCGAACTTTTCGACAAATAGCTTTTTTAGAACTTAGCATCCTTACGGTCACTCTAACGTCGGGTTTCGTCCTAAGGCCAAAGCTGGCTCTGATACCATCTTCTGTCACGCCCCAAACTAGCCCCGAGCGGAGCCAGATAAGGCGATCCAAATTGATCTGTGTGCCTGTACAGTCCCAAGAAATAGCGCTGGTCCTCTTATCCATCTACAATAGAACAATCAAAGGAAAGCAAAAAAAACTCTTCTCAATCAAAGATCATGTAATCACAAATTACTTGCTCACATCCCTGTGAATAAATATACAAAAAATACCACATCAATAGGCAATCATTTATTCAAGTGTGAATTGATCTACTGTGAATCAATTGATTCAACTAGTCCTTTTCACAACAAGGGGCAATCATCTCATGCAAATAAATTCAACAAGTTCTAGGGTTAAAGTGCTAGGGTTTTCTTACCTTTCTCTGAGGATGTGAGGACGAGGAAGACCAGTTGAGTGCAAAGGCGGGGCGGNGGGGGGGCGCCGGATCTTGTCAAGATTCAGAGAGGAGGGGGACGGAGGACGGAGGGGGGGACGCGAGCTGCCGCCACTGGCTCGTGCGAGCGCTCGCCATCGGGTGCTGTCACGCCTCAAACTAGCCCCGAGCGGAGGCCAGTATAAGGCGATCCAAATTAACCTGTGTGCCTGTACCAGTCCAAGGAAATAGCGCTGGTACAACAGGAAGACAGAATATCACAACAATAGCGGTCTCTTTATTAAGAGTAGGGCAAGGGTAGCGGCTGTCTGCACGGCCAGGAGGGAGCTGCGGGATCAGCCGGAAGGCCGAACCTGCAAGGCGACGACGGTAGTCGTAGGCCAAGCGACGCAGAGCGGTCCAGGAGAGGTCCTGGTACGCGAGTTGGAGCGTGGGGAGAGCCAAGTTGAAGTGGTGAGGGCGAAGGCCAGCGCTGTGTGTACCTCCGTGGGGGTAAAGGTACACGGATAGCTCACAGCGGGGAGGGAAGCGGTCCACGGAGTACCCAGCGTACTCGGGACAAGAGAAGCCAAGGAAGCCAGCAAGGTCTCTTAGCTGGTCGACGTGGTGATCCTCACCAACGCCGTGGGAACTGTGGGTGGCGTTGACTGCCATCTACAAATTTTGAAAAAGAAAGAGAAGTCAGTAACCAGTTTTGTAAACAGAGTAAGAGAAGAAGAAAAGAACCGAGCTTTTTGCAAATAGCTTTTTTAGAACTTAACATCCTTACGGTCACCTAACGTCCGGTTTCGTCCTAAGGCCAAAGCTGTGCTCTGATACCATCTTCTGTCACGCCCCAAACTAGCCCCGAGCGGAGGCCAGTATAAGGCGACCCAAATTAACCTGTATGCCTGTACCAGTCCCAGGAAATAGCGCTGGTACAACAGAAAGACAGAATATCACAACAACAGTGGTCTCTTTATTAAGAGTAGGATTACAACCAAGGTTGGAACTGCGGATAGAACCCGAGTTCGCAACAGCATTACAAAAAGGCGGAAGCGGAAAGCGAAGACTAGCCCTAAGCCACAAGCAAAGCCTTGGGGAAAGGCCGAAACCCTACTACTGCTCGAAGTCTGCTTGCTCCTGGAAGAACTCTTCATCGGAAGGGTCCACCTCTTCGTCTTCGAGAACTGGGGGGGTTTAATTATATAGAGCAAGGGTGAGTACGGGAGTACTCAGCAAGTCAGGGGAATTAAGTGTTTAATGCAAGCTTCAAGGGAAAGCCAGTTGTTTTTCACAATTGATTTTAGTTTAAGACTTTTAGAAACATCTAAGTGAGTGCTTCTCAACGACACGGACGAGAAAGTGCGTCTCGTCCGGCCGGAGCAGTGAAAATGTATTGATTTATTCTTGTCGGCACGAGAGGCTCCCTGCCAATCGTTCACCGACACCGGCTGCTCCAACAGCCACAGCTCACACACGCCGGTACGAGAGGCTCCCTGCCAATCGTCACCGACTCCGGTTGCTCCAGCAGCCTTAAACCAAGCACAGAAGGGAAAACCTCACGCCAACAGCAGTTCACAAAGAAAAACAGTAAAACTACGCTAAGAAATCACCTCACATCCGTCCATGACCGTGGGCACGGCTGTTCGAACAGTTGTTAACCTCTGCAGAGGGGGTACACTTTACCCACACGACGTTACTAACCTCGAGTCACCCAGCCCGCGACTCTCGGTCACGTCTGGCAACCTTGAGGCTTTCATGACAAGGCATTTCGAAAGCCGACTCAGGGTCATCTTATGCCAACGGGAGGGGTCCCACGGACCAACACTAGGTTAGGTCCCAGACCATACTGTGCCAGGAAGCCCAGGGGTCCTCCCCGACACCACCCCGGCGAATCCACTTGTCCCTTGGCATCAAGATTTCCCTGGTCTAGCTAATTACTCGGCCAGGGGCGTCCCATATCACCCATGTGGTCGTACTTGACATATGCTCGGATGTAATTCCCAAGGACTCGGTCCTTAGAGCGAGAACGGGCAGACCGTACCTCCAGTACGTCTCCCGTACCGCGAGTTTTAGAAACTCACTTTATTTTCAAGGCACCGACCCAAGTGTCGGGTTTTCCAAGCATTTTGTAAACTCAAGTTTTACCCAGGTGATCATTTTAAATCTTGAGGGGAGTCTCGATATTCGTACGTGAGGTACGGGTACCGAGGCTTCACCTGAGGGGTGACAAGGGTGTTAGGGTATTCAATAATCAAGGAAGGTGAATGCAGCAAATGGGTAGGGCCTGCCGGTTGTATTGCAAACCGAGGCCAAGTGCCAAGTGTAACCTAAGTAATGCATAGTTTGCGGACATCAAAATACTTAATTTAAATTATAGGTTCAATTGATCAAAGGTGACTTGCCTTGCTCGAGATCTTGAGCTTCTTCCTCGGAATCCGTGCATTGCGGGTCTTCGGGCTCCGAGACTACACGTGAAACGAGACGACTCAACAAAGCGATAAAAAGAAGCCCTATTAAAGACCACTAAGCGTGCCATTGGATAGATCTCGATTTTTGAGGAATTTTGGAAGTGGAACGGAGTCAATCGGACGAACGGTTGAGAAGATATGAATTTCCGAAGATTAAAGGATTTTCTGGAATAAAGAAAAGGAATTATTAATTCCCTGGAAAAAGAAAAGAAGGAGGGATGCAATTTAGACTTTATTTTGGGCGGCTAAGGGCAGCCCAAAAGAATAGAATGGGCGCGGCCGAAATAATGGGCCGACGACCCGAAGGGATCGGCCCTCGACCGATCGGCGTGCGAGGGAAGGCCGATGGGTCGATGGATCGATGGGCCTAGCGGCCGAGGCCGATGGCGGGAGGCCGATGGGCCGGAGAGGGAAAGAGGCCGAGACCGATGGCGTGCGGAGGGACGGCCGATCGGACCGAGGCCGAGTGGGCCGGGACGGGGCGCGGCCTAGGGGCGAGCGCGGGGCCGATGGATCGGGGGGTTTGACCGGTCTCCTAGGGACGGGGCAGGCAGACGTGGCGTCCACGTGGACTCCACGTCGGACAGAGAGGGGGAGGAGGAGCAGAGAGGGGGGGAAATTACCGCGGCGGGAGGAGCTCGCCGGGGACGGAGGTGCGACGGTGCGGGCGCGGCGCGGCTCGGCTCCGGGCCGAGGAGGAGGAGGAAGGGGGCGCCGAGGTCCTCCTTGGCGTCCCTGGGCTACGGCGGCGGCCGACGAGGGCGGCGGCGGCTGCGGGGAGGAAAGGGGCGAGCTCGGGTGGCAATAATGGTGGCCGGGCGGAGAGGATTTAAAGAGGGGGGGCGGAAGGCGGTTTGGGGGCGATTGTCGGNCACGTCAGCGAAAGAAGAAAAAGGGGTGGGGAAAAGGAGGCTTGCCTCCTAGCCGATTCGGGTAAGGGCGCGCGCGCGGAGAGAGAGGGGGAGGCGCGTGCTCGGCCCCTTGGCGGCACGCGCGCGCAGCGCAGCGGCGGGGCCGGACGGGGGCAGCACGGAATGGCGCCGGCGGGAGCCGTTGGGGAAGAGAGAGAAAGGGGAGAACGGGCGAGCGAAGGAGGGGACCGGGAGAGAGAGAGCTGGTGATCCCGGCTCAGGCGCGCGCGGGCCGAGCAGCCTGGCGCGGCCCAGCGGGGGGGAAAGGTGGCCGAGCAGGTGGCCTGAGAAGGGAGTGAAGGGGAATTGGGCCGGGCGGCCCGAGAAAGAAGGAAGGGAGAGGGCAGGCCGAGAAAGATTCGGCCGGAGGAAGGAGGGAGGTAAAGTGGACTTTACCAGAGAAAATGAAAGAGGGAGTTTGAGGGCTCGGATTCGAAATCCGATTTAGCGGCTTTCTCCGGGATTGAACTGAGAGGGGAAACACGAGACCTTGGCACACGACAAGACTCAACCGAAGAGCAAATTTTCGCAAATAGAGTTTTTAGCAAATAGGTTTTCCCGCTAACGCCGCAACAAAACGGGCGTTACAGGTGCTCGTCACCGCCACCAGCTCGTGCGAGCGAGAAGGGGGGCGGAGGACGAAGGGGGGGACATGAGCCGCCGCCGCTGGCTCGTGCGAGCGCTCGCCGTCGGGTGCTCGTCGTCGCCGCCGGCTCGTGCGAGTGAGGAGGGGGACGGAGGACGGAGGGGGGACGTGAGCCGCCACCGCTGGCTCGTGCGAGCGCTCGCTGTCAGGTGCTTGTCGCCGCCGCCGGCTCGTGCGAGCGCTCGCCGTACCTCGCGCGTGCATTGAAGGGCCGCACGCTGCTGCCGGCTTGTGCAAGCACTCGCAGTCGCACCGCCTCCTCTCGCGTCGCCTCTCTCGATCTCGATCTAAGGGGAGGGGAATCGGGAAAAAACAAGAAGAGGGGAGAGGTGAATCGGGAAAGAGGATAAGGCCACCGCCACTATTGCGCGCATGCAGTTCACGTGACGCGCGAGAGAAAAGTGGGTCGAAGCCGTCCGTGAGTTTTTGGCCGGACAGAGTGGACCCGAATATTAGCAGAATATTTCTTTTTAGGTCCATCCCAACCCATTTGATCCTACAACCAAACAACTAC
Organism: Oryza officinalis; assembly: GCA_008326285.1. NCBI lineage: Eukaryota > Viridiplantae > Streptophyta > Magnoliopsida > Poales > Poaceae > Oryza > Oryza officinalis. The sequence continues at coordinate 11,736,509 of BDMV01000010.1, forward strand.
AAAAATGGAATGGCTCTGACCCGACCCATCAAAACCGTGCAACCAAACACTACCTAAAGGCATGCGTCAATTTGTTGTGAATGAGGTCTGAGACCAGGTCTCAGGTCTATTTTTTCTTTAAAAAACAGTTTTCTAGTGGAGAGACGAAAAATGGTTTACCCCTACACCCCGTCTAATTTGGAATGTTCTCATGTTCTGGGCTTACAGACTTGTAGTCCGGTCCAACTATTTTTCGGTTCATCGGACCAGACCTCTTGCCTCCCAGAGTCCCAGCACAGAAAGGAATAAGTCCATTTTGCCTCCCTTCACTCTTGCCCCTGAATGCCAGGTGTCCTACGTGATACTCATGTGACCCACATATCAGTGAGAACAAAAATAAAAAAAATAACCTCACATATCGGTCATCCTAATCTTATTATTTTTCTTTTTTCTTACCTCTCTCTTTCCCGTTTCTTCTCTCTCCACCTCCGGCGACGATCCACCCGTCCGTCTGGGCGCTCCTTCCCTGACATGCGCCAGCAGCCCAGTTGTTCGGCCGCCGCCGCCCCCTGCCCTTTGCCGCGGGAGTTGGGTGGATGTCACTCCTGTCCCCACCGCACTACGCGCGCATGATGACCATCCACGTCGCCAGCCGGTTGGTCACCGCCGAGATGCTCGGGTACGACACACACCGTCGTGTTGCACGTAGCCGACGCCCGTGATGAGCCATAGGAACCGGGAGGCGCCGGCAGGGGCCGCGTCGCTGAAGAGGCCGATGGTGATTCGCCTCGCCAGCTCACCGCGGATGGACATGTCCAAGAAGGCCTTGGCGGTGACTGGCAGGTCGGTGAGCGATGTAGGGCGCGACGACGGCTACTGCTGCTGCCTCCTGCGCTCTGGATTGCATGGGTGTGACGCTGAGGATGGCCGGCATGACACAAAGGCGGGCGCGACCGGCAATTGCCCCAGCTTGACGCAGCTGCCACAGAGCATGATCTCACCCGTTGTCAACCCATCGCGGGGGTGAAGCATCTAGGCTCCCGTCGTTGATTTTGGTAATTAATGACAAGCGCTAATTGTAGACTAACGATTCTCTTGAGTTATATATTTTTGAGATAGGACCACACAATGTGTATGGCATGGATGATCACCGGAGAATTAAATTGATGGTGCAAAGCAAAAGGAACAAAGACGGTAAAACTAGCGGTTTTTGTTTTTGATCGAGGAGTTTAGACGATTAAAGTTGCTAGATTATTTATAACTTTGCCGTATTATCAAGAGGGGTAATGACCTAAACAAAGAGATGATCAAAATACCACATTAGGTCATTTGCATTTGGACTTGGCTTGCATTTAAACTCTTCCTAGTTCTTTGACCTTGGTTGGTCTAACCGTGGCGTGAACGCCAGTCTGACCGCAGTATGCTGGCCGGTCTGACCGGCCGACCTATGCCGGTCTCATTGGGCCCTTGCTAGGCCGGTTGGGCGTCGGTGGCCTAACAATCCAGAGCCACCAGAGCCGTAGCCGGTCAGACCGAGCCCTCGGCGGTCTGACCGAGCCGGGCCGGTCTGACCGGCCTCCCCTGTCGTCAGTGCATTAAATGCACTGCAATGACTAGTTTTCTAGCCGTTACATAAGGGGCCGGTCTGACCGGCAAGCAACAGAGTTGGGGGATTTCGACCCCAACGGCTAGTTTTCTTGATTTGGGGTATAAATATCCCCTCCCATTGGCAGCAAGGGGTCTCTCTTGGCACTTGCTACAATTGCATACACCCCTTGCATTTTCTCTCACACCCCCTTGAGCTTGTGTTCATCCATTTGGTGTGTTTGAGAGTTGATTGAGCCAAAAATCAAGTGCATTGCTTCATTGTAGAGCTAGTGTGGCATTTGATCATCTCCGAGCCGAGTCATCGCTTATTACTCTTGGAGGTTGCCGCCTCCTAGACGGCTTGTGGAGGTGCTTGCCCGGTAACCTCTCCGAGGTGATTGTGGAGAAGGCCGGTGTCGGTTATGAGTGGTTTGGAGTTCATCACCTTCGAAGTGAAGGAAGAACTACCCTAGTGATCGAGGCTTGGGTAGTCCTCTCCGTGAGCCGGCTCCCACCTTGCCCACCCCTTGACGAAGGGGGCTTGCGGTGGCTTCTTGGTTTTGAGCGGTAGAGTTGGGCTCGCCTCAACGGGGATTAGGAAACCGGCGAGTTTCCGAACCTCGGGTGAAAAACTCCTTGTCTCTCGTCTCATTTACTTATTGCATTTACATTTGTGCAATTTACATATTTGAGCCCTTATCACTCTAGGATTGCAAAACTTAACTTAGTTGTGTAGTTAGACTTGTTCCTCACCGAACCTAGCAACTTAGGTTAGTTTTGATTAGGTGCAATTTATTTTTAATCGCCTATTCACCCCCCTTTAGTCGACATCTAGATCCTACAGGGGACACGCTGTGGATGGTCTTGCCGTCCACGACATCCACCTCAGCCATGCCGGGCATGCGCACGCTCGCCCTTTCACGCACATGACAACACCAGCCCCGCGTTCTCCGATGACGTACGTTAGCGCGGCCGAGGAAAGAGGGCTGGGGGCGAGAGGGAACTCCTTGTGGCGGTCCTCATTGATGTTGTTCAGCACGGCGTGGCGCTGCTCATCGACATGGCAAAGTGCATCTCGTACATTTGCAAAAGGCACGATGAGCCATAATTAACTAGCTAACAAACTAGTGCTAAGTCAGCTAATTACAAGGAAGAATTGGTCAAGTAGTTAAGCATGCAGACGTACACTAACGAAAGAGATCGATGATCAATGGATGCTTACAACGTCGCCATGGGAGATGCCGAGGGAACAAACGAGCATGGAGGCATGGCAGAGGGTCTGTGACCACGTGAAGACAGTGTCATGGTAGATGACGGATGGCCAGTCGCCGAACACAGTGGCGGCGCACTCCAGGAAGCCTAGCTACGTGAGCCCGCACGATTTGGCCGGATTGGCGCTGAGTTTGTCCATGGCCATCACATCGCTGGAACACGAGCTATCGCCTTTGTGAACGCGATGACTCCAACTCGACGGCGCCGTGGAGTTCATCACGCAGGTCACCGACCTCTGTCCAAGGGGAGAAGAAAGAAGAGAAGTAGGAGTAGTCACTTACATGTGGGTCTCACGTACATTTTTTTAAAAAAATTTACAATGACCAAGCTGCCATGTCAGCAAAAACCACCCTCAAAACTACAAGGAAGTCATTTTGCATTGGTTTTAATAGTTGAGGGAGCTGATATACCCAATTTTGCGATTGAGGGATGCGATTTAACAATGGGCAAGAGATGAGGGAGACAAAATATACTTATTCCGCACGAAAATGGCAAAGGAAAAGGTACACCGGAGGTCCCTCATCTTATCAATGAATTACAAAATCGTCCCTCAACTGAAAAATCAGATACAACGCATCCTCTAACTCCAAAACCAGTGCAAATGAGGTCCCTCGGTGGTATTGTCCTCGGTTTTGGCTGACATTGTGCCTACGTGGCTTCTTTGACTAAGACTTCATCCCACGTGGCGCTTACGTGGCAGTTTCATCCATAATAATAATAATAAAATAATAAAAAACAGTGGGACCCTTTGGTTAGATCCCCTTCTTCCTTTTCTCTCTTCTTCCTCTCTTTCTTGCGTCAAGCAAGGAGAAAGGGCTGAGGAGGGAGACGGCTGGCCTTCGCACGGGAGCGCCGCAATGTCCGCGTCCTGGCCGTGCCACTCGCCTTCGCCGGCGTCGGCCTATGGGAGGGGATCGCCCACAGGAAGTGAGAAGCTTGGGAGAGAAATGGGGAAGGGCAAGGTGCATCCCTCATCACCCGCGGCGACGGTGGTGGGTGGTGGCGATGGCGACACTCGGGGCGGAGGGGAAGGAGGTGCTCACGTCGATGCGATCACTGGCAAGGTAGGAAGAGGTGGAGGAGGAGAAGGCGAAGGGCGGCGGCCGGTGACGAGCACACGTGAAGAGGGAGGAGGCGAGGAGGCCGGCGACGAGCGTGCGCGAAGAGGGAGGAGATGGGGAGGCCGTCAGGGGGGCGGGAAGGCCGAAGGCGAGCACGCAGGAAGATCCTCTTCGCCGCCGCTGTTGCCGCCTTCCTCCACGGTGCCACTGCCGCCGTGGGCCGTCTCCTCTCCCGTCTTGCCCCGCCAGCCTCCTCCGCACCCACCGCTTCCCCCTGCCCAGCCCTGCCGTGTCGCCCGTCACCGGCAGCCATACCTCCTCCTCTCCCGCCTCGCCCAGCCAGCCTCCTCCATACCCGCCGCTTCCCTCGCCTAGCGCCGCCGCGTCGCCCGTCGTCGGACCTCCTCCTCTCCCGCCTCTGCCAGCCTCCTCCGCACATGTCGCCCGGCCTGCCCTGGGAACAACGAAAGAAAAGTGAGAGAGAGAGAGGAGGAAGGGAGAGAAGAGAGAGAAAGGTGATGATGTGGTCACCCTGACATGTAGGGCTCACGTGGGTCCCACGCTGACTCAGCCGCCACGTTGGATAAAACCGGGGTTAATACCGCCTAAGGACCCATAGTGATCCAGTTTTGTAAGTTAAAAGATCCCATATATCTGGTTTTTCAGTTGAGAGATGATTTTGTAATTCGATGACAAGATGAGAGATCTCGGATGTACTTTTTCCAATGGCAAACCCTCCCGGTTGGCTCGGGACTAGCCTCGATTTTGGCCTAGCTACTCAGGCCCAATAAGCAGAAGGAAAAGCAGGCACTGCACATAGGTCTTGATAAGCCGGTAAGGCAATTCGCTTCGCGGTGGAGCTACGCCGCGAGAAAATTGATGATTTGGGTCTCCAATCGTCGCCCTTCGCAACTTTGTCCTTCCTATTGTGGACTTTGTAAAAATGGGTCTCTAAACATCATACTCCTTGATCTCCATGCCCTTAAGTATATTTTCATCCTTTTATAGTATTTCTCCTTGTACTTTGCATACGTACACGGGTGGCTGGACCGGGACGCTTCACTGCAGGCCTTCACGTACGTGCAGCTGAGTGCCTGGGCAGTTTGCCTTCACGTACATGTACGTACGTAGTGTGCAGGCTAGCAGTTTGTCATCCGCTAGGCACAGTAATTTTTGTGCAAACGAACAATGAATAAAATAAATATACTGGTCAAAGAAATAAGAAAAAAAATAATATAGAGACAATTGAAAATTCTGGGCATAATAATGTAGACATAATTAAAAATTCTGGGCATAATGAGATGAAGTTTTAGTTTTCACCCTCATTATGCCCAGAATTTTTAATTGTCTACATTTTTTTTATTTCTTTGTCCAGTATATTTATTTTATTCATTGTTCGTTTACACAAAGATTACTGTGTCTAACGGATGACAAACTGCTAGCCTGCGTACTATGTACGTACATGTACGTGAAGGCAAACTGCCCAGGCGCTCAGCTGCACGTACGTGAAGGCCTGCAGTGAAGCGTCTCGGTCCAGCCGCCCACGTACGTACGCAAAATACAAGGAGAAATACTAGAAAAAGATGAAAATACACTTAAAGACATAAAAATCAAGAGTAAGAGTATGATGTTTAGAGACCCAATTTTACGAAGTCCACGATAGGAAGGGCAAAGTGGCGACGATTGGAGACCCAAATCATCAATTTTCTCCTGCGGCGCTGCCTCGCCTCTCCTCGCAGCCTCTCTGCCTCTCCTCGTCACCACTGAGCACTGGGTCTCGGTGCCGCAGCCGCCGTCCGCTTGTCCCGAGCCGCGGAGGCCGGAGGACGGAGGCGCACACCACCGGTCCCTGCCGCGGCGCCGCATCAGCACAGCCACAGGCCACCGCGAGCGAAGGCGTCCATCCGCGGCACTGCCACCGGTCGCCAGCGCCGGGAGCTCGGGAACCCTGTCTGACTGGCTCCCTGTCTCAGTTTCGCCTGACCCTCATCCCCTGCCTATCGCCGTCCGCCGCCGTTCGCCGCTTCTCTACCCTCCGCGCTGCGGCTCCCGGCTGCCGCCTCCTGCTCCTACAGGTTATACCTCTAGCTCATATCTTCATTATTCTTATTGTGTTTGATCAAGGAAGCATTTGCCATTGCCAATTTGTGATGTGCCGCGGACTTATTTTAGTTTGTAGGATTGGTAAAAACATGAAGAGGAGTGGGGATTACACATTTTGAACTATCTGTATTGTTGTAATATGTGCACATTTTGAACTTGCTAGTTAAATTAGTTGATTACTGATGTTATAAGATATTATTGTATATTTGTTCGCCTTTTACCTAAATTTGTACTCATATGGGATTTGCGGTGTTACAAAATTTTGGTATGTGATGTGAACTTGTGAAGCAGGACCACCCGACGAAAATTTCTTGTTACGCCACTACTTCGTAAGCTACCGCAACGATCTCTCTTCCTAGGCACCTCCACAGGGTGGTCTGGCTGCCTGCTACTCCGATTTACCCTTTGCTTGGGTATTGTTTCCCCATTTGCAAAATTCTTCCTAAGGTGAGCTTGCTTTTTTCCCCTCCTCTTTTCTTTTTTCTTTTCTGTTCGTATGTGCTTGAATCGGTCGCTCACTTTTGCTATACATTACGATTAATTGTTGTTTTGCATGGGCTAAGGCACTAGGCAAACCTAATGTTGTACTGAACTTGCTCTCTCTTTGGTTTCTCAAAATAAGTTGGCTGAACCCCTGCCTGCAGCAGCCCGTGGTGGTTTCTTCGTTCTGTTGTTATAAATGCTTAATCACGCTAGTGCTTACATGGAGTGCTTATATAGTAAATAGAATCAGGTTTGTGTTGTTCTTATTTTTTTGTGTGAGGTGCTTGACAGTTGTTTATGTATAAAATAATAGGAAAAGGTAGTTGTCTAAGCACTTGTGGTACCTGTAGTGATTGGTCGTGTCCTGTTTACTTATAGTATTGTTAATATGGCTATATTGTTAGTATGGCTGGGTTCTCTTTGCTTTTGTATCAAGTAGGAGTCTGCACGATGCCGCAATCCTGTAGATGCAGTCCCTAGGCTAGGCTCCAGTTAGTGAAGGCTCAGTGCTGCTGTTCTAGTAATTCTAGTGTGTCGAGGGAAGGATCTGGTCCGCTGGTTCTGTGTGTGTGTGTGTGGAAACTACTTACCATAGGAGTATTGCCTTTTGTAATGTCTTGTCTCCTAAACTTCTCCCTTCTTCCTACCATGTTTTCAATACTTCAATAGAAATGGGCATGCCCTTATCAAAAACAAAAAAATCTACACTTGAGAAAAGACTTTTGCAGTAGACAATATAAATTATATATGAGTTCTCGATGATATGGACACATCCTTCTTTTAGGCACCATATTTATAAGCACCTCCTATCATATACATAGCCTCAAGTTCTTTAAACACCTCCCATTGTACATGACCTCAAGTTATTCAAGTTCTTGTATATATGGTTGTATGCTTGTTTCTTTATAGGAGGTAGATATCAAATGATCCTAATGGCTTTTTTGAATATGATGTTTCATTACCAGGATACTTTTGAGAAGCTCCAAGCCAAGGTTCAAATGTGTTTGGTTAGGATAGTAGCTATGAGTGCAGGAAAGCCGACTTTATTTGCACCAGGAATAGTTATTGCGAAGAAGAAGCTATTATGCTACGTCATAACAGACAAGGAGACATTTTCTTATGGTTCTAAAGGGCTCTATGCTGTTGTTTTTCCTGGCTTGAACAGTGAGAATGTGGCGATTAACTTTACCGATGTATCAATTGCTGATAGTTTTGCCTCTTTCATGCTAAGCGAACCAAAAGGCACTAATCCATTAGCTGCTGTGCAAATCAGTGAATCTGGACCGTTGATTAATGAGGATGTTTATACATAGGGATATCAGAATCCACAAGTATCCGCAACTCATTTATCTCCTGGATCGGTCCGGTGAGCTAAAATCCTTACTTTTATCTAATTTGATCTGTCTTATTAAATGATTATATTAGATTTGTAGGTTCTTATGAAATGCTTAATTAGTCCTATGAAATGATTAAATTATATTTGTAGGCTCTTATGAAATGTTTAATTAGGTTTGTAGGAAAGGTGGATTTTATTCATAATTGTGCTACTGCCATATCTGCTGCATTTGGGTTCCCTGTCTTTACGGTTGATGGTCTTTTGGTTGGGATCTGTTTCGACAATAGAGGTGCTGTCCGGGCCTATAAGGTGCAATCAATAACACAACATGTTCTGAAGATTCAAACACAGATAGAAAGCAAGGTGCAGTATTTTGGAACCTTTTGAAATCAATAACATCACAAATTTCTCTTATTTACAATATTACCTGGTTTGTGTGCAGGCAATCAAGGACATGTTGCAGCCTTTTATGGACCAAAAGAATGTTTTATTGGAAAAAAGGAAGCCACCAGTTGATACTAGTGTCGGAGCTTCGAAAAAGAGTAAAACCGCACGTTGATAGTATCAGAGCTTCGAAAAAGAGTAAAGCCCTTAGCAATGCGCAGAAAGGATGAAAAGGGCAAGCTAACAGATAGACAGCGGTTCTGTAAGTTTCTAGTGCATCACAATATGTCAGGACATCTTGTTCTGATCTTTTTGTTCGTTTTCATTAATTTAATTTTTGTTAATTATACTTGCAGTTTGTGCGTGGATATTCACATGCTCTCTATGCCTCTCGTCATGCCTGAATGATGCTTCATCACCCGTTTTCATTTGCCTGATGGAAAATCTTTTTGAGGCCAGCTTGTGGATTGTAGGTGGCTGCCACAAAATTGTGATTCCTTTCTAGGGGCAATCCAGGGCTGTTAAAACCTCTCAAGCTTTCAAATTGTAGCAGCTGTGTGGTGATATGCTTCCTCAGATTACAGATTCCCGATACCCTATTGGTTTCTTTATGCCTGACCCGCAGAACTGTTTATTTTTTTTGCTGCTTGCGTTGCCCTGTGCCCTACTCGCTTAGTGTTGTCTGTTCTTGTGAAACGTATTTTAGTAGGAATTTTAGTAAAACAGGTTTAGTTTTTTTATTCTGTTAACATGTATTTAATATATCCTTCGTTTGGATTATATAACACCCCCATCGGTTTGCTTAGGCTGATGCTTATCTTCCCTGTGGTGCTGTCGTACCCTGCACATTCAGCAACTTCGATTTTTTTCTTCATAGCGTTGAACTTGTTCTGGACCTGCCTTGGAGTCAAACTGTACTTCCTTCTTGAATTCCTTCATGATTATGCTTGCTCACCCATTGCGCTTCATCGTTTGACCTTTCATGTTCTGATTAGCCTTTTCCGTAAGGAACGTATTGAGGAGTTCATGTGTCATTGTTCACGTCCAGTGGGCAGGTTCCGAGTCATCTGCAGTGAATGGAGTAAGAGCACAGGAGTTACATTCGGATTCAGGTTGTCGGTATCGCTTAGGCTTAGTTCGGTAGTATAGGAGAAAATTTCTTTGCCACGTAAAAAAAAGTGATTTATTAGTGCGTGATTAATTAAGTATTAGTTTATTTTTTAAAAAAATGGATTAATATGATTTTTTAAAATAACTTTTATATAAAAATTTTTTGCAAAAAATACATCGTTTAGCAGTTTAAAAAACGTGCGTGTAAAAAACGAGAGAGTTAAGTTGGAAAAAGTGAGAAAATAACAGCCTTAATCTCTATCTCTATCTTCTTTCGTCCCAAAAAACCAACCTACGATTGGATGGATATATCATCTAGTATAACCCATCCAATTTTAGGTTGTTTTTTTGTCCGAGATTAAAAACAAAATCGGCGCACACGCTCCCTCGGGGATGTGCCCCCACTGCGCGTCTCCTCTCTGGGCCCGGCATCGCTCCTGATCTTCTCTCTGGGCCGGCTGGGCCATCTATCCACATCCCCCAACTGAGAGTCTGTAACGGCTCCTCAGCCGGCCCCCACCTGAGCCCAATGGGCCTGCTGCCCTTAGCACGCACCACACAGCTTTGTGCATGACACGATCATCAGTTCACGCGTGAACGTGGTGAAATGATATTCTCTTTGGTGATTTTAAAAATAAATTTCTGCTCTGCCTTTTCTATTTTTATATTTTTCTTATAATTTATTATAAATCTTTTCATCCAACATCTTGGGCCATCGGAAATTTATCTCTTCTTTAAGCACAATCCCAAATCTCGATCATCAAGGTTGGCTCCAATCCTCTTCACTCTTCCGTCACCAGGCCATCGGATCCGGTGGAAAATGGCTTATACCCGTCAGATCCAACCACCAAGCGCCGGCAAGCCACGAGGGACGAGTGACGAGGCAATGCGAGCGGCTCAAGGAAGTGGTATGAGCAGCTAATCGAGGCGATGCTACTTGGTTGTTTTTATTTTCCTTTCTTTTTTATACTCTGGTTTTACCGATTCATCACGGTAACAACAAAATTGGATGAACATGATGTATAAGTAGATTTTATTACTTTTATCGACCCATGCATTTTTCATATGACGTTTGTGTTGTGTTTTTTTTCATTGAAGCATTCTTAGTAATTAATTGATTTTTGCACTGATTCACCGGTTGTTTATGTAATATATTTTCTTAAAATTTAGATGATCAAATACTACACATCTTTTTATTAAAATGAACATGGGTGGGGTTTGATTCACCATCTTGGGCTTGTCATGTTCATGGAGTGATTTCAGCCCAACTCCATGTGGTGAATACAAATCATTAAACCTAGCACCAATAGGTAAATTCACCTTCAGGTCTTATTGCCATCCCTACCTAACACCCATATCTTTGTCATGTGTTCCATCTATCACGCGTACTAGACCCACACCGATGTTTAGAAAAAAATCTTCCCAAATCCCATGTCAATCATCTGCCTCTCCGCTATTGTATAAGGAAAAAAAACAAGTTACACAATGAATAGGAATAATGCATATATAATTTCGATACCTCGTTGCAACACACATGCATCTTTGCTAGTGCAGACCGATGAAATGCATGTGCATATTACTTTTTTTAAAGGAAAAAGTATGAATTACCCCCCGAACTATCGCGGTTGACCAAATTACCCCCCTAAACTCGAAAACCAGACATTTTACGCCCTCAACTATTAAAACCTGACAAATAATTCCCCTAACTCAATCAAGAATGGTTTTGGTCCTACATGGCATATGCGTGGAAGTCCAGTCAGCAATTCTTTTAAAAAAATTGGTGGGGCCCATTTGTCAGATCTCTCCCCTCTCTCCTCTCTCTATCTATCTTCCTCAATCCCCCATGCCCTACCCCTCTTTCCCTTCTCCTAGATCCCTCTCATCGTCGAGGGCATTGGAGGCGGCGATCGACATCGCTCGAGCTTGGTGAGGGCATTGGAGGTGGCGAGCAATGGCGGAGCTCGACTAGCTTCGGGAGGACGGCGAAGCCGGAGCTTGCACCGAGGCGGCTGCAGCGGCGACAGAGTAGGAGCTTGCGCAAAGGTGGCGACGAGCCCGACGTGGTCTCGAGCTCCCTTGGTAACATTTTCTCCCTTCACGCTGCACAGACGACCGCTGCGAATAACGCGCTGGCGCCTTCTCCACCCTGACCACCGGCACCGCCGCTTTCTCCACCGGGACCACCGTCATTGCCCTGGAGGAAAGGGGAGGGAGTTAGAAGAAAAGAGGAGGGGGAAAACAGGATGGCCCGGCGGGTGGATCTGGTGGCATCTCGACCTCGCCCTCCTCCATCGCCGCCGTCGCGCATCTCATCGCCAACCTTCGTTGCTTCTCCCTGTCCTCCCTGACCTCAATGACCTCCGATGTAGGGAAGCTACAAAGCTCACGCTCAAGAAGGCGGCCACCGGTGCGCATCTCCTCCTCGGCCTCCAACGTAAGGAGGTTGTAGCGCTCGAGCTCGAGCTCGAGGAGGCAGCCGCCAGCGCGCGTCTCCTCCTTGGCCTCCAACACAAGGAGGTGGCAGGTAAGATGCCACCGGGGTGAGCGCATGCGGGAGGAGAGCAACGTGCTTGTGCTGAGGAGGAGGAGGAAGCCCAACTAGTGAGTTCGACGGCCAACCACTGCCTCGTGCTTCAGCAAGGGGAGGAATCCAGGAGAAGAGAAAGAGGGGGGAGAGAGGAGGGACTGACAGGTGGCCCTCACCGTTTTTTTAAAGAATTGTTGACTGAACTTTCATGCGTATGCCACGTAAGACCAAAACCACTCCGGATTGAGTTGGGAGGTTATTTGTCCAGTTTTAATAGTTGAGGGTATAAAATGTCTGGTTTCTTGTTTAGGGGGGTAATTTGGTCGATCACGATAATTCATGGGTTAATTCATACTTTTTTCTTTTTTAAACTAATCAGTGAGCTGCCAATTTCACTTAATAGAGCAGGAGAAATGTATGAAAGAAAAAAACGTGTAAAAAATGTATAAGCTAGGTCCCAAGATCGGTGCTAGCGACTATAGTAACTAGGCTGCAAGCTTTTTAGGCCCCGCAACTAGCTTATTAGACTATGCAAACCAAATGAAAGAATGCATGGTCGCACTGTGTGATACGTGGGACTTGCCTTGCATTGATGAACCTGAGTAGTGGTGGAGCGTAGTGAGTATAGTCATCGTTCTATTCGAACTTTGCATCAAACGTGCAAACTAAAAATCAAAATCGATTAACATGGCAGTACAAATCAGGCAAGGAATTCGAGGTGAGAAACGCGGGGCCGGCAAGCTCACCAGGGAGGCGGCGTGGGGTGAGCATGGGATGGAATTAGTGTTCACGGGGCATAACGAGGTGGGCGAACGAGCAAGGCACGAGGTTGAGCCCGATACTCTAATAAAATAAAGGAAAAAAGTTTACTTTGGTTTCTTTAAATATAGGTCAGATTTGATTCATATCTCTCAATCGCAAAATATGGTATATCGACCCTTCCAAGTAATAAAACTGTGCAAAACTACTCCATCGACTGTTTTGAAGGTGGTTTGGCTAACGTGACATCCACGTGGTAGCCCAATCACTAGAGAAATTAAAAAATAAAGTGGGGCCTGCCTATCAATGACTCCCCCTCTTCTCTTCTTTGTCCTTTTCTCATTCATCTCGCGACGCTCGCGCCTGCTTCGGTGGCTTCAGGCAGGATGGGCAGCAGGCGGCGTTGATGCGGAAGCGGCGTCATTGAGGTCGGAGGAAGAGAGGCTGGAGGAAGAGGGTTGTTGCTTGCTCGTCGCTGCCCCCACCGGTCACTGTTGCTCGTAGCTCACCGCTCGTCATTGCTACTCCCACGAGTCAAGTGAGCCACAGGAAGAGACTCCACCACCACCACCACGACAATCGACACGCACGATGGTGGACAGGAAGGGGAGGAGGGATCTAATCTGCTAGCGGGTGCTGCTACCTACTACTCCAACGGTTGCCAATGGCGCCGGTGAGGAGCACCTATGTGGTGNGGCAAGAGTCTGCCGCAAAGACTTGTTTGTTAAGTTGTAGATAAGATCGTGTCCTATCTGTACAATGTTGTAATCTCGGGTATAAATATCCCGATAGTTTGTACATAGAGGATCTCTCACAAGACAATACACAATCCTGTTCAACTTATTTTCGGCGCATCGCCAACCCTCGCAAGAGGTTAATTTCGACGAGTTCTTGCTTCCCCAGAGTAGAGGTAAGAACTCACACCCGACGATCTACGTCGTCGGGGCTAACGTGTCGCTCTAGGCACGTTAAGCCTCGATGATGTGATCGTCATTTATCATGCTTTGGATGATTTTCGTAAGTGTATTAATTATGCTTCGCCGGCGATCTACTCGTTTTAGGGTTTATTGCCAACGGTAGTTTAATTATTATGCTTAGTTAAATCTTTCAATGCATCTACCATCCCCAAAAGCGATCGACGACTTGATTTTCTTTGTGTTAAATCTCAATTCACACTTCGAGTTGCCATCGACCTTAGTCCTGTTGTGAGATCTAACCCAAAGCCTGTTTTTGATCGTAATTAAGGATAGCGCCGGGGTTTCAGCCGGTCTTATCTAATACATGTAATCACCATAATGTTTTTATATGTATTTGCCACTTGTATGAGTAGATTGATAAATATAAATGTGTTTATCATAGGTTACTCTTTAGGGTTTGCCTGTGATCGATATATTTATATAAGCCGATTGGTTCATACAAGTTCGCATTAGAGTATTAGCTAGTGCACTTATCTCTTTTATCCTTCATCGGCCGACGCTGCTAATCGACATTAATATGTTGATGAAGGCCGATGAGATTAGATCTATATTTTTATCTTATTTTATCACAGTTGCAAGTAAGCCGATATAGCTTTGCCCTATCGGCTAGGTCATGACAATGCGACATCGGCCTATTGGCCGATCGGTCATTGTTTACTAACATGGTTTGCTTGTTTATCTTGTTGATTGCAGATCAAATCAAGTGGCACGCCCTACACGCACCTAGGCAAGCCTTTGGACCTGCACTGGAGCTAAGCAGATCTCCCAGGCTGCCGTGGAAACATGGAACCCGTTTGGTTGCGAGGCGGGTCTAAATTCTACGCCAACACGCTTTTGGCATGCCCGATGGGACCTCAAGAATGCAAGCTTCGCGACAACAAGAAGATCATTGCAGGATGTCGAAGCAGAGTGAGATCTCCGAGGAGAACGTCGTCTCTGTGACCGTCGACCAGCTCAACGAAGAGCAAAAAGCTGAGATGGACAAGCTGGTCGAGCAATTTCAAAATATGTACCTGCAGACGTACTCTAGGACTCGGCAAGGCACCCTCATTCAAAAATCTAAGGTGGTAATGCCGAGCCCTGGAGACGAAGCCAGCACGTCAACGGCAGCACACGACTATACTATCAAGACTGAAGAAAACGTCGCGCCGACGTTGCAAGACCGCATCGACTCCGAAGTTCATTCTGCGCTAGTCAACCAGTCGGGAATCCTGGTGAACACATTGACCAATACGGTCAAATCAATCCTAGATGGTTCTATTCACCAGTACAAGCCTCAAGGACCGATTTTTCTACCAGAAAACAAGTTCCCTGCTTATCGGACCTTGAGGACCAATCTGAGTACGGCTCCACAGCCGGCGGCGCCGATCCCACCTCTATCGGCCCAACCAGCATCAACCATGCCACTGGTCCTAACCAGGCAAGCGGGATGAAGCCCCCAGCACATCACGGAGGAACAATTTGCACAGTGGACGAAGGGGAAACAACCGGTGGTCGAGCCGATGTAGCAAGTTCCAGTTAACCCGCTATCGGCCGGACAACCTCAATTCCCCTTGCCTAGTAACCCTTCGCAACCAGCTGCTTACAACGCGCCGCAAGGCTACCAGCAGTACACCGCAGGGTAGTATGACGCACAGAACTTAAATCATCACTTCCAACCGTACTCCCCCAGGCAATATCGGCCGAAGGGCCTGCAGCAGTCTTACCACCAGGAGCTTCCACACCAGCCCGCAGGATACTGGGTTGACATGATAGCCGAGGTGATGCGAGATCAATTTGGCTTGAAGCCCAAGGAGAGTTCTACAGTGTATCGGCACCCGTACCCCGAGGAGTTCGACAAAGTGCCACTTCCGAGCCGATACAAGATCCTGGACTTCTCCAAATTTTTGAGGCAAGATAACGTCTCTACGTACAAGCACGTAAGCCAATTCCTAGCACAATGTGGTGAGGCATCGGCCATAGAGGCATTGAGGGTGAGATTTTTCCCTTTGTCCTTGTTAGGGTCAGCATTTACATAGTTTTCCTCTTTACCCTGCAATTCCATCAGAGGATGGATAGATCTAGAGAAACAGTTTCACAGATACTTTTACAACGGTGTACAAGAGATGAAACTGTCTGATCTCACTGCCATCAGGCAACGGGTTGATGAATCGGTCCCAGAATACATCCAAAGATTCAGGGACATAAGGAATAGGTGTTACAGCCTTAGTCTGACCGATTCTCAACTGGCCGATTAGGCATTCCAAGGACTACTGGGGCCGATACGAGAAAGGTTCTCATCTCAAGAATTCGACAGCCTAGCTCAGCTAGCACAACAACTATCGGCCCACGAACAAAGGTTTCAGGAGGCGAAGAAGTTCGCAAAGAAGATCAATACAATATATCAGTACGCTTCCGATGAAGACGATGAAGAAGATGCCGATGTCGATCTAGCCGAGTGGGCCCGGATGAAGAAGCCGACAACATGCCAGTGGGCCAAGAAGGGCGACAAAGAAGATAAGTACGACTTCGACATCAACAAGGCCGATAAGATATTCACTAGTGCAGATCCTCTCATCTGTGACGGGCTATAATATAACTGGATTTTGCGGGCCGTCACAAAGAAAACATCTCAAACGGGCCTAAAAAGAGGCCGATTGAGATATGGTCGGAGAGACATGTTAAATGTGCATAGAACTGAAGCCCGTCATGGATGACACATATCTGTGATGGGCCTAAACTAGGGCCCGATTGAGATAACCTTAAATATCTCAATCGGGCCATAGTTGGAGCCCGTCACAGATGACAATCATCTGTGACGGGCCCCAACTTAAGGCCCGATTGAGATAACCTTAAATATCTCATCGGGCTGTAATTGCAGCCCGTCACAGATGACAATCATCTGTGACGGGCCCCATCTTGATGCCCGTTTGAGATATCTACAAAGCCCGTCACAGATGGCACTCCTCTGTGACGGGCTTTTTTTTAGGCCCGATAAAGATACCTTATATGCCCGATTGTTAGTGCACACTATAAATAGCCGCAACCGCTAGAGTATCTGTATCCCACTATTCACAAATCTGGTGGGAGGTTGGAGGGGGCGAAATTTTTTTTCCCAAAGAAAACAGTAAATTCATAAAGGTAAGTGACAAATAATAATCATTAATTTAGAAAATTCATCAATTTTTATGAATTTAGCAGTATTTATCTTATAAGATGTTTCTCTGATTCTTTTTTCATTTCTGTAGAGATGGATCGAAGTTGGATGTATGCGAAATCTGTGAAACGTCATAGTCAAGAGTATAGAAATGGGGTATTAAATTTTATTAACGTCGCGGAGGAGGATAGGAAAAGAAGAAACAGCGATTACATGTGTTGTCCATGTGCAGATTGCAAGAATGAAAATATGTTTGATAGCCGAATGGACGTACACGCTCATCTGATACAACGAGGATTCATGGAGGGCTACACATGTTGGGTTAAGCATGGAGAGCAGGAATCAGGAAGTGGTGCTGCTGCAGACAGTACTGGTGCGCAAAATCAGGAAGATGAAGATGAGCATGACATGTTTGTACCTTCTCCACTAGGCGGTGAAATGGTTGATGTTGATCATGATCTGCTGCAAGACATGTTACGTGACGTTGAGGATCCAGCTTACAACGAGAGAGATTCCGTAAAGTTCAGCAGGTTGGTCAGTGACTCGCAGACGCCTCTGTACGCCGGATGCAAAGCAAAGCAGACCAAATTATCAGCTACCTTGGACCTAATGAAGCTGAAGGCAAGTAGTGGATGGACAGACAAGAGTTTCACAGAGCTTTTGGGAATTTTGAAAGCCATGCTGCCTGATGGGAACACATTGCCCGAGACGACATATGAAGCAAAGCAGGTTTTGTGTCCCCTGGGGTTAGAGGTCCGTAGAATTCACGCTTGTCGAAACGACTGCATATTGTACCACAAGCAATATGCGGAGTTAGATGCTTGTCCTGTATGCAAGGCCTCTCGATACAAGCGTAAGAAAAGTCCTGACGAAGGAAAAAAATCAAAGCGAGGTGGTCCCGCGAAGGTTGTGTGGTATCTACCTATCATTGATCGTTTCAAAAGAATATTTGCAAACCCCAAGGAGGCAAATTTAGTACGTTGGCATGCCACGGAGAGAAGGAACGACGGTATGCTAAGACACCCAGCGGATTCGATTCAATGGAGGAATATCGATCGAAAACACAAAGACTTTGCTGCCGACCCCAGAAACATGAGGCTATGTCTGTGTACAGATGGCATGAATCCTTTTGGAGACATGAGTAGTACTCACAGCACCTGGCCAGTTCTTATTTCAAACTTTAACCTACCGCCATGGTTGTGCTTTAAAAGAAAATATATTATGCTGTGCTTGCTAATCCAAGGACCGAAACAACCGGGCAATGATATCGATGTGTTCTTGGAGCCTGTTATGGACGATCTTGAGATGCTCTGGAAAGAAGGTGTGGAAACTTGGGATGCATATGGTCAGGAGAATTTCAAGCTACGAGTTCTACTGTTCTGCACCATTAATGACTATCCCGCCCTCGGTAATCTTTCTGGCCAAACCGTGAAAGGAAAGAAGGCATGCTCTGACTGCATGGAACATACACGCAGCCGGTGGTTGAAGAAATCACGAAAGATGGTTTATATGGGTCATAGGAGGTGGCTCCCGCTACGTCACGCATTTCGAAGGAAGAAGAATATTTTCAACGGTAAGAGAGAACTTCAGCCTGCTCCCAAGGATTTGTCCGGAGATGAGGTCCACAACTTGGTCAAGGACATAACCAACGAGTTTGGGAAGAAAAGAAAACGTAGTCAGGCAAAGGACAAGGGTATGTGGAAGAAAAAGTCCATATTTTGGCGATTACCTTACTGGAAAGATCTTGAGGTCCGTCATTGCATTGATCTCATGCATGTAGAAAAGAATGTGTGTGAGAGTTTGGTTGGCCTGCTGCTGAATATTCCCGGCAAAACAAAGGACGGGTTGAACGCGCGCCTTGATTTCAATGAAATGAACATTCGTAGTGAACTCCAGCCCGTAACAGATGCAGAGACAGGTAGAGTGTACCTCCCTCCAGCTTGCCACACACTGTCGAAGGATGAGAAGATCGCAATGTTATCGT
Source organism: Oryza officinalis (assembly GCA_008326285.1). NCBI lineage: Eukaryota > Viridiplantae > Streptophyta > Magnoliopsida > Poales > Poaceae > Oryza > Oryza officinalis. Next base: position 11,755,207 of record BDMV01000010.1, read on the forward strand.
GCTTGAAAGATATTAAAGTTCCATCGGGCTATTCAGCGAGGATTAGTAAGTACGTCAAATCGGAAGACCTTAAACTGGTTGGAATGAAGTCGCACGATTGCCACGTGCTAATCACACAAATCTTGCCAGTTGCTATCAGAGGCATTCTTCCACCGAAAGTCCGTCATACAATCCAACGTCTGTGCGCATTTTTCAATGCCATCGAACAGAAAGTTTATAGATCCCGTATAGATGCCTTCCAGGATCAAGTGGGGTCGAACACATACTACGGCCGCATTGAGCAGATCTGGGAGCTGAACTACGTGAAGTTCAAGGTTCCTTTGTTTCGATGCCGTTGGGTCAATATACGCACTGGTGTTAAAGTCGATAAGGAAGGCTTCACTTTAGTAGATCTATCCAAGGTTGGATACGCCGACGAACCATTCGTACTTGCGAAACAGGTCGAGCAGATTTTCTACATAAAGGACCCCGCGAACAAGAAGATGCACATCGTGAGGGATGGCAAGCGCCGAATTGTTGGTGTTGACAACGTCGTCGACGAAGAAGAATACAACCAGAATCTTCATGTACGACCTCAAATCGACCTTGACGATGATCCACAAGAGCCTGTGGCATATACTCGATCAGATCATACGGAAGGCATAACCTTGTGACCCAAGCCGTTGTACACATGAAGTATTTTGTATTAGTAAAAAAAGCTTAGGTAAATTGGTGCAACTTGTAATAATTTTTATTGCGAATTTAGTGAATTATTGTACTTCACTTAATTATTTGGGATAATAAGTTAATTATTGTGAGTAATGAAAAAGTAGTGAATTCTCATTGTGAAGTATTTTTTTGCAGTTATTTACTTAAAGTTCAGGTCAATGATGAACAGGAGTCAAATATCATCCGTGACGGGCTCTAGTGTAGGCCCGATAGAGATGACGTCATCTCTATCGGGCCTACACTAGCGCCCCTCACGGATGATAGCATCCGTGACGGGCCCTAATTTAAAGGCCCGATAGAGATGACGTAATCTCTATCGGGCTTTAAATTAGGGCCCGTCACGGATGCTATCATCCGTGACGGGCGCTAGTGTAGGCCCGATAGAGATGACGTCATCTCCATCGGGCCTACACTAGAGCCCGTCACGGATGAGTCATCCGTGTCGGGCTTTTGTTTATGCCCGATTGAGATGTCACAGAACAC
>BDMV01000010.1:11772478-11788035 GCA_008326285.1 Oryza officinalis
TTTTTGTCAAGTCTGCTGAGATGTGTAACACATCTGGTCGCCGCCTTCGTGTGGTTTGACGGGCACGTCTCAGGCTGAAGTTGACTGGCACGCTGAGTCCCAGCAATATCTTCTATGCTCTCTACTCGAGGCTTCGGGTTTTATATTATGGTTATTGATACCCAAAATATTTTTTGTTGCATATGTATATAATGAATGGTACGCTTGGAATTAAAAAAAAATAACGAATTACTTCTGCATAAGGTAGAAATAACCATGAAAGCAAAGCAACATGGCATAGCACTAATGTAAAACTAACCCGGTTTAGAACATGGGAATTTTTACAAGAACTTCCACACGATTTTCATGGGAAAATATTCCAAATATTCCTTTTTTCAGATATGGGTAAATATTGCTACAAAACTTCAAATGTGTGCCAAATCCTACCACTCTCTATAGACAAGTCAAACACATTTAAATAACACTTATTTACAAGTGTACCCACGCGCACTAAATTAAGGCTCGTCGACAAGTAAATTAAACTTAACCTGATACGGACATTTTTAAGGATGCCGACTGCCCGTGCATAATCTTCTATGGATGCTGACTAGTTCAATTTTGCCCTTTTCATGATCGAAAAGGAAATCATTCCTGCAGCAGCTGCTCATGCATACTAATTATTGATCCAATGGATGATGTGCAATATTTTTCTAAAAACAGATTTAACTAATATCCACCAGAAGCAGAGATAGTATATATAATCAGAGCTGTCGTTTAGCCACATAGGTATCATTTCCATATGATAATGAATTGTATATCTCCTTATCAGAAACTCAAAGAGGAGTTATAATTAAGTTAGTGTGTTTCATGAATTGCATATGTGTCTTGTGCTATAATTAAGTTAGTGTGTTTCATGTGTGACATAAATTGGGCGAATGGGCTTGATCGGTCGAAACGCGAGTGAAAATTCTCTCGACAATTTTAACTATTTGTAGTCTCTTTTTATACGAGAATCATGAAACTTAAGTTTTCTCTCGACAGTTTCAGAATTACATTTAGCAACCAAATTTTTCATTAACTTTTCGTATACAATCAGTAATATTATTCATTATATTTGGTATACCGCAGTAAGAGCTTCCCATGTTTTTTCTCATAAAAAAGGAGGGCAAATATAAAGTGATGCAGTATATATAGAGCTCAGGATGGATTAGATGTATCCAAGATAAACACTATAGAATTTTCATGCAATTGCAAGATTTAGGAGTTTGAATTTGAGATTGCAATTTGAGCACCTGATATCAACTTCCTTAGCACCTGATTACTCTGGATTCTTTTTCATCTGACATTGTTTCTCCACTGCTCTTAGTCTATAGTACATGCTGTTCATTTAATTTTTAAGGATGAATTACTGTAATGAAATGAATGGATTATTGTCAAATTTTCCCTGTTTTACATCTATGTTTTTACTCTTGTTTATTTACCATCATAGAATCAAAGATCAAATTCAGTCTCAGGTTCACATAATGAAGACAATATGTGGTTTGATTTGATTTGGAAAATGGGTTGGATTCTGTGATTTCTGTGATGTGAATGCAATATTGTAATATTCTGTGATTTCTGTGTTTCAGAGAATATTATATGTGACCCTGCAATTATTATTATTTTTTGCTTCAGGACTATAGGTGCCGGTTCTTGTAAAGAACCGGCACCTATAAGGCTTCAAAGGCCGGGTCCTATCACCTGTAGGTACCGGTTCATAATAAGAACCGGCACCTATAATACCATATAGGTGCCGGTTAGACATTTACAACCGGCACCTATAGTGTTATAGGTGCCGGTTGAGAAACCGATACCAATGGCTTTGATCATTGGTGCCGGCTTCGAAACCGACACCTATGAGGCCTTCGGAACCGGTACCAATGAGTATTTCTGTAGTAGTGTCAGTTAACTCTAAAGAATATTTTTTTGTTGGTCACCTATAATTTCTATTCTTGAAGATAATGTATCAAGGATTATATTTCATAGTTTATATAGGGTCTTAAAAAACAATTCTTTCTGTGACGGGACACAAACTAGTGATTATGAGGTGATTATGAGGTAACGAGGTAACTCTAAAAATAATACGGAGATAGGCATCGTGGGTAAGAGGGTTACCGAAACTGAGAGTAAGACACTTAAAGACAGCAATGATAGAATCAATTAGTACAAGAGATGGTATTACATATGACAACAAAAATTCACCAAGGGCCATTACATGGTGGGAAGGAGCACCACGTAATAAGGGTACTTACTATGGGTAGATCCCACAATAAACCATAAAAGTGGTGGTGCTGTTAAAATGTTGGCCGAGCATACCGATCAGCTTGTCATTCATTTTATTATCTCTCTTTTTTTTCCCTCTTTGTCACAAAAAGAATAATGTAATAAGATCATATACTTAGGTCATGTCCAATACATCACCGTGAAAAGTGATCTCAAGCCTTCATGTCTGTTGGCGCAGAATTTCGACCCACCCTCGTGTCAAAGCTGGTTTCGTGTTACCACGACGGCCTGGAAGATCTGCTTAACTCCAGTGCAGGTCCAATGGCTTGCCTAGTTGTATGTAGGGCGTGCCAGTTGATTTGATCTGCAATCAACAAGAATAAACAAGTAAACCATGTTAGCAAACGATGGCCAATCGGCCAATAGGCCGATGTCACATCGTGAGGGCCCAGCCGACAAGGCAAGGCTGTATCGGCCTACTTGAGGTTATAATGAAATAGAATTAATATACAGATCTATTCTCATCGGCCTTCATCAATGTGTTTGCGTCGATCTGATGACATCGGCCGATGAGGGATGTGGGAAGTGAATGCACTAGCTAATACTCTAGTGTAAACTTGTACGAACCGATCAGCCGATATAAATGTACTGATCACAGAGAAAACTTGAGAACAATCTGTGACAAATACATTTGTATCTGTCGATCCACTCTTACAAGTGGCAAATACATACAAAAACATAAAGTATTAGGTAAGACCGGCTGAAACCCCGGCACTATCCTTAATTATGATCGAAAACAGGTTTTGAGTTAGATCTCAAAACACGACTAGGGTTGATAGCAACACAAAGTGTGAATCGAGAATTAACGCAAAGACAATCAAGCCGTCGATCGCTTTTGGGGATGGTAGATGCTTTGGAGGATCTGGATAAGCAGACTAATTCGACCATCGTCGGCAACAAACCCTAAAACGAATTTATCGCTGGCGAGATAGAATTGGGATGCCATGTCAAGATCATCCAAAACATGATAAACGACGATCACGTCGCCAGGGCTTAGTGTGTCTAGAACGACACGCTAGCCCCGACGACGTAGATCGTTGGGTATGAGTTCTTACCTCTGCCCTGGGGAAGCAAGAACTCGCCGAAAATCAACCTCTTGCGAGGGTGGCGATGCGCCGAAAGTAGATTGAACTGTAGTGTTTTTTGGTTGTCCGATTGAGAGCGATTCTAAGTACAAACTACCGGGATATTTATACCCATAATTTACAACATTGCCCATATAGGACACGATTTTATTTATAACTAACAAACAAGTCCTCATGGCGGACTCTTGCCATAGATTAGATCGAAACTACTTTAAATTTCTAATTTAAGAGATACAATTGCCTAAAATCGGGTCTTATCCCTACTTGGCAATCTCCTTTGAAGCTTGACTCAGGCCCAAACCGAGCCCACTCTGCCTCCATCGGCTTCCTGCTTCCATCAGCCGATGGCCGCATTGAACCCACACCGGCTGATACATTCCCTCTGCTAGCACTCCACTTGGTCTGATGCACCGCTGAGTCCGATACAGAACTTGGTCCGATACTCGGCTTGGTCCGATAGCGTAACCGATCTGACTCGAATTGCTCCTTCTTCTCTACGTCGGTTTTCTCTTTCTTTTTCGAGTAGATTGCGAAAATCTGGTGTTAACAACGTCGGACTCGAGTTAGAAACAGTGAAAAGATAGTGGTTTCAAACATGACAGTGTGGCTTGCAGAAGCACTGATGATTTGGGGAAAAAGGAGGAGAGGGGAGGTGGTCCGTGAAGAGAGAGGAGTGAACAAAGAATTGCAATTACGGAAGAGGCTCGAAGACATAGTCGTCGATGAGAAGAGGCCGCCGCAGCCATTGCCAGGAGGACGCGGCCATCCACTGTTACCTTCGCCGTGTCGCTGTTGCCACGGACGCCCTACTGAAAGCCACCGAGCTCGTCGCTTGCCCTACGCTGCCGCCGAGCTTTCCGTTGGTGGCAACCTCAACCATCACCATTGACCGGCCGCCCAGCTCGACACTGCACATCAATCTTGCGCGGCCTCGATCTGCTCGTCACCGCCCGGCATCGCCCCGTTGTTCTTGTTGTCGCCTCAATCTTCGCCATCAGCGGTGGCAGTTGTTCATTGGGATTCAGCGGAGAGGTGGAGGAGATTGTCGGCTGGAGAAAAGAGAGTCGGCGCTGGCGTCGGGGAGGAAGGGGAGTGGGCGAGATGCCAGCAATGAAAGAGGAGGATGGCGCGGGGTGGATATGGGGACGCGGGGCGGAGTCATTGGTTGAAGCTGTTGTGTCATTGAGAAGAAAAAATAGGTGAAGGTAGAGGCTGACAGTGGGTCCTTGTGGTTGTTAGGAGCACATATGTATTTTTTTTTGTTATTGTATGATCCTAAATATAGTTGATAATAAAAAATATCTCACGGGCTGACACATAAGTAATCGAGGAGTCAAAACTAAAATATATTTGAAGTGATCTTTATTGTGAGAGATGTGGCATTTATGTGATCTTATCCTACATAACATGCATGATGAGATCCCAGGTAGCATTGGCCTTCATTGTTCGTTACCTTAGAATAAGATAGGTCATATACATGCTCACATTGTCACACGAATAAGATAAGATAGCATCTTTTATCTTTATCCATGACTGGGCAGTTGGGCAACAAAGGCACCGCCTAAGAAAGAATTAATTCCTCAATTTGCTCCTTTCCTTGGTAAAGTAGGACACAATGATCCGAAATGACGGGGAACACAACATATGCGGCCGATAGATGAGCATTTGCAAGTGTGTAAAGGCAAAGGGGAAGGTAGACGATGCTCCAAAAAAGATGAGCACCACAAACTTTGCGAGAATGTCGATAAAGCACAACTTGGCAGCGCATATACTAGCATGATGGAGCACAAAATGCGAGCATGTTCGTTCGTTTAGTTGGTTACTGTCACTCACTAAATTAAGCATCACGAGGCGTGCAGAACTCAGATGGTCAGGTATTGTCTGCCTCATGGACGGACAAAATAAGCTGGCGAGAAACAAAGGTGGCCTTGTTCACTTAATATTCAATCCTATGCGTCTCTTCCTCCACTTAAAAAGCTCCTGACAGTTTCAATCATAACTATTGCCACTAGTTAGGAATTCGTTACACGTGGGGCTAGCAGACGGTTAATGATGGTGGGAACAAGCTAAGAACGAACGGGTTGGTTACATTTATGCATTGCTAATGCGATGGGTCAATCAGTTCAGCCGGTCTTTAGGAAAACTATGATAGCAGGCTATATGCGTATATGTAGAAAAGAGAGGAAAAGAGAGAAACATTGGCTCATCCGTTTATATAAGGGCTAACTTTGCATGTGCTCTAAGAAAAAAAAAGAGCACAGAAAAAAATGAAAATAATTTATAGCTAATTTATTGTACATATTAGCTCAAATACTATTTTTAGCTAACTAGTAGTTAGCTCTTGTATTAAACTTGCTCTGATGAGCATTGATAGGAAATTCTAAATGCAATCAAATCGATAAAAAGAAATAAGTTCTATAAATATAAAAAATAGAAAAAATATGATGATACACATATATATCAGAGAGAATGTAGTCTTAAACGTCAATTAAAAAAATGGAGCTAGTAAACGCACCATGTCATTATTGTTTCACAACATTAAGTGGTTGCCCCAATGGCCCAATCCTAATTAAACCCTTTGTACATCACTACAAATTAAATACTACCTCAGTTTTTAGATGACATCGTTGATTAACGAATGATCGTCCATTTTATTTAAAAATTGAGCATAAATATGTTAAAATATAAGTCATACTTAAAATTTATTTAATAATAAAACATGTCACAATAATATATTTTTTAATATGACGAATGATCGTCAAAAGTCAACAATGTCATCTATTAAAAATTAAAGGAACCATGATCAACGGGAGAAAGTATTTTTGTTGTTCGGGTGATTGAATTATGGTTACAAGCCTAGAAAGCTACAAACTCCACCCAGCAGGATTTGAATTCTAGCGTCGATAGTTTCACATGGATGTATTTTCAGTGCAATTTCAGTGAGACCATATACTTTCTTTATTTCAAAATATAAGACACAAACCACCCTTAATTCATTGACCAGAAAATATTATTATAATCTCATTATTTGAACCATCCTGATAAATATTACATTCATTTCAAAATATATGATGCCGTTGACTTTTCGTATAACATTTTACCATTTGTTTTATCAAAAAAATTATATAAATATCATTTATTTTGTTGTGACTTATTTTATCATCAAATAAAATATAATCTTAATTTATACTTTTATATTTATATTAAATTTTTGAATAAAAGAAATGTTTAACGTTGTGTGAAAAGTTAATGGCATCATACATTTTAAAATTTTAAAAAGATGATAGTACAGTATATGCAATCAATAGAATTAGAGATTTTAAGTATGGAAGATTTAAAAAATAATAATTTAGTAAAGAAAATGTGCTAGTTAATTGCATGTATGCATGTATGTTTTATATTATAAAATAGTTATGTCTTATATTTTAAAATAAAGAGAGTACGATCTATTAAAAAAGTTAAATGAACATATTTGTGAGAGTTTACGTGTACGACGTGTACGTGCGGGTTGTATGAAATGAAAAGAAAGTTAAAAGTTATTTTACGAGCACTAACTGGAGTACGATCGCCGACCGTGGCAGCGGTGGCCGCGCACCTTTCCGAAAGGTCGACAAGCAACCCACCGACCCGAAAAATCAAAAGACCAGAAAGGTGCCGCTTTTGAGGCTCGGAAACCGGTGACGGCTCAATTCTTCCCCGAGACCGTCGCGTAAAAACAACGAGAAAGCGGGCAGACCTTCGGTCCCGGGAGCACGGGGATCCCACGACCCGGAGCTGGTCTCATACGTACTCCCTGGTCGGCCCGCCTCTCCCAACCCACCCCAACACCGCGTTGGCCCACCGCCTCGCCCCGCACCGCACGCACGCGCACGTATAACCGCGCGACGCGTGTGCCTCGCGCCTGGTTGCCGCCTTGCCGGTCGTTCCATCGTCTGGCCGCCCGTGCCGTGCCGTGCCGGCTGAAGCGGGCGCGCGCACGGGACTGCCCTTGTAATGTTGACGGCTCGGTCTCATCTTCCCGTTTCGTGGAAAAATTATACGGCTGGGGCCACGGGTTAGCGTGGAGGCGCCGCCGGGCGGCGGGCGTGCGGTGCGGGGAGTAGTAGTAGAGTAGTAGCGGGTCTGCGCGTGCGCGTCGCGTCCGGTGCATCGGTCGTGTGCGTGACTGCGTCCGCCGCCACTGCACAGCGAGGCGGCGTGGGCCTTCTCTTAATCTGTTTCCCAGTTGCCATTGGACAAATGACTCGTTTAGTCGTTACCATCATCGGTAATCCTGGATCACGACCTTCTGTCTGTCTGTGCTTCCTTCGAGGAATGTTCGAGCTCATCCTAGTTTGTGGAAATTCTGGAATGCAAGATAAACAACTTGTTCAGTTCTCTCTCTCTCTTACGGTAGACACAATACTACAAGGACAACGTCAAAAAAACAATACTACATGGAAGGGCTTGTCTTTGACGGAGAAATTAACAAGACTTTGATTTCCTTTCGAAGAGAAGAGACAAATGAGAAGATTAGAACGAACGGAAATCAGTGGAAGTTAAAGAAAAAAAAACCAGGTAGCTCTCGGACGGGCATGCAGCGACCATTGTTTCGAGTCGTGGGCTCCATTCACCGCTTCAACTGCGGCTGGATCCGTGGGGCCCACATGCGTGCTCTCCCATGGCCCACGGTAGGGACCAGGTGGGCCCAGCCGCAATCAGTGCCCGATGCGGCTTTGCCTTTGCGGGCCTCCCGAGCCGACTTGGCATGCGAGCGACAGCGACGCTCTGCGAAAATCTTCGTTGGCCCGACGACTCCAAGCCACATGAATGTGCGCCAACAGTCGCCGTGTGGTCCACCCAGATGCGTGGAGATTCGTGCCAATTTGGTGGCAGGAATGGGTTGTCATATGGAGAAAAATAGTTGTGGCATTTGCTGATATAATAATGCATGGCTATGACGTATGTCTGACATACACACGTTCAAATCTGTATTTGCCAATGCTGCAAATTTTATACGCTGTTTGAATTTAAAATTTCAGGCTGTATTTTTTACATACTTATATTGAAATGTGTAATTTTCTTGGAAGCTAGTAGATGATTAAATGGTTAGATGGTGTATATCCTGTATGACGCAGTATGATAGGGCTCGAATCTTAAATTTTACATTTAGTGTTCATTAACCCCTAATGTATGAAGTCACGTATTTGCGTAACTATGACTATCCTACTATGAATTGTGTGGATGAAAATCTCTTAACAATTGTGGAAAAAACATATGGGTGAATCTCTTAATATTTTAGATTAAAATGTTAACTTACGATATTTCAAATTGTGGGGATGTAGGGACTTAAAATTGCAATGCAACATGCTCTTTTTTTTGCCTTTGACTTTCATGGGGTAAGTCTGGATTCTTCCATTGCTTTTCCCTCTTTATTTATCGGTTCCGATTACATCTTCTTAATTATCTTATCTCGATGTGAATCTAATGGCCAATATTTTCTACATGATGTGGCTTATCTTGATCACATTTTGGATTTCACCTTTCAATTGTTAAGATAGGAGTACACACGGTGTATATCCGCACTTTGGAGAAAACTTTGCAGCAATGACAACCCTTATGTATAATGTTCGCATTAATTTTAAAGCAATTACTTTTTGCTATATAAACCCCATTTGATTATGTGGTCAATTCAGTGTGAGCAAACATAGACATAAATAGCAATGTAAGGGAAACGAAAAGGGATTCATAGTTTACAATCTGAGCAAATATACACATAAAAAAACAACGCGATGGAATATGAGCCGTATTCCAGTTTGCTGCCGCTACGTTAAAAATAAGAAAAATGATGATTCTTTAATAGTAATTTACTCAGAGGTAATGGGAAAGGCATCGCATGATAATTAAGGCCACATTGCATATGGTTCGTTGTTGGTGTATCTTTTGGAAGGTATAGGTAGTTGTACTATAGAGACTATCCATATTACTATAAAACATCAGTGTTGGGACAGTTAAACAACCGGCCAAATTATAAAAGAACAATAATTGATAGGGACTCATGTGCACTGCAACCCCACAAAACTTGCACCCAGGCGAGATCATCATGACTAAAATTGGGATTAATTAATTTCCTACTAATCATAGGTGAAACAGACATTAACCGTCACCGTCTTCGTCTAACTATTTGCTTAATCAAGTCTAACACTGCGCGGTTTACACCCACGGGAAAACAGAAAACAGTGGTCGTCACAGAATTATCCATTTTGGAACCGGATAAAAAGCACACGTCAGCAAACGTATCTGATGCTTCACGTTTTGGGTTTGCTTTCATGGGCAAATCGCGATTTGATGCGACTCGACGAACTTCTTGGCTCTTGCATTCATGTGCATGTGATGAGGATTAATTAATTAATGCGTTAAAATTTCCAATTTCTCAATGAAAGATAGCGTCACATGTAAGCATGCATTTGTATTTCTTTTTGTAAAAAAAGAAGAGAGCAACTGTTCATATTGCTTGTCCTTGTTTAGTTTGTAGGAGTATGTCCAAAATTGTGAAAATATATACTTCCTTCCATGCTTTGGTAATACTTATCATTTTGTAAAAGAATAATATTAAACTTATAATCTTTTAATTATATATAATATTTAAAATATTTATCTAAAAATATAAAGACCATATGTACCAATTAGTCTTTCAATCAAATCATATGTCTATTGATACTTTTATATTATTATAATAAAAAATAATGGTTAAAATTATTTTTTAATTGTATTATTATTCAAAATGACAAGTAAACTCACAGGACGTAGTAATATACCTAGACTACTACTTTAGGGATAAATGTGCTAGCTCTGTTTATAGTCCAGTTCCAAAATTTTGGAGTATGTCATATATCAGTCTTTAAAATATATTTTATGTATATGTGTGTTTAATTTATCTTAATTTCAGAATAGCATCTATACCATACCATGTATAAAGTTATAACCCATCAAATTTAAAACTCAACCACTAGTACATAAAGTCTTATAGGTGCCGGTTCAAAAGGTCACATAGGCGGTTTTGGGACCGACACCAATTGATCGGCACTAAAAACCTAAGTCATTGGTGACCGGCACCTATGTGCCACATAGGTGCCGGTCACCCATGTGAAGAACCGGCACCTATTGGGTGGACTCGTTTTTAATTTTTGTAGATGCTCAAAAGATCCAAAAAAATATATTTTGTATTTTATTTAGTATTTAGGTTATTAGTGCCGGTTCGAGAACCGACACCTATATGCCACATAGGTGCCCGTTTTTAATTTTTGTAGGTACTAAAAAGACCCAAAAATATATTTTATATTTTATTTAGTATCTATACCATCACAATTCACTGCTCATAAATCCTATGATTTTTTCAACCCATATTTATATATATGCCTCAAACAAAATTCGACCTCAAAACCTCTCTTTCCATCCAAATCATTCTTACCATCTCACCTACAAACACTTGTTGTCTTGCAAACAAATGCTATTGTTATTCGAATTTATAATCCATATTTAACACCATTGATGAGCTCAAATGAAATTTTTGTCAACTACAAAATTGTAGATGTCATCTAGATCTATAACTTTTATATATGTTTTGTCTTCATCCGAGATCGTTTAGAAATTTTAAATATTCACTTATGCAAATAGATCTGAGACATTATAACACATTTTCGGACATCCAAACGACCTTAAATCAAAAAGTCACCAACTACAAAATTGTAGATCCCGTCGAGCTCTACAAATTTGATATAAAGTTTATATTCATCTGTCTTTATATGAAAAAGTTATATGAAAAACCGGTAGGAATAGAACCGACACCTATTTGTCACATAGGTTCCGGTTGTTGTTATGAACCGACACCTATGTGATAGATGTCGGTTTACAAGGAGGGCCGGCATATTTTTGGGCGTAATGACCGTTTGGAGGAAAGTCATTGGTGCCGGTGCACCAATGTACTTCTCTCAACGAACCGGTACCTAGAAGACCTTATAAGTGTCGATTCGTGGAAATATGAGCGGGGAATGCCTTATAGGTGTCGGTTCTAGCAAAACCGGCACCTATGTAGCCAGTACCTATGGAGGTTTTTGTGGTAGTGAACATGTAAACATGCTACATCATCATCTACTAGCAATAATTACTTATCCAAAGCTCATGCAAACACGTAATATCATTTATAATTTATAATTTATTGAATTCTACAAATCAATATGTAAACACATCCAGTCATCATCTTCAGATCGTTTTCACAATATTTCAACATATCTATCCATAATTTTTCATCCATATATTCCATATCAAAGCATAGGGATATTAATTATAGTTTGTTTCATAATTAGTACTAATAAACCCTAGATTTTCATTATTTTTCTATCTTTCATTTTCATTATTTTTTTCTATCTTTCATTTCATGCAATGCAAATTTAGACCAACAATCTAATATTTTATCTACAATCTCCTTGATAAAATTAATAAACTAAATTTATTTGATGTTAATAGTTAATATCCTGTTTACGCCTTGCTCGATACTTACTAATTTCTGCAATAAAGTACGGGAAATCACATGTGTGATATGTGGTACTTATTTTTCTTTGCCGCAATAAACTTTCGTGGAGCAATTAACCCATTGTAATGAGTGCACGCCCACAGACAAAATGGTGGAATTCATAGGGAGCCTTACACCACTACTACAAAAACGTTCATCAGTGTCGGCATAATAGGTGTCGGTTGAACAAAAACCGGCACCTATTAGTCGTTTATCGTCTCAATTATAGATTATAGGTGCCGGTTCGGGCGGAGAAAGGAATAGGTGCCGGTTCTTGTTATGAAGCGGCACCTATTTGTTTCAATTGGTATCGGCCGGATGCTACAAACCGACACCTATAAGATATGTGCCGGTTCGTAACAAGAACCGGCACATATGTGGTTCCTTACCACGGAAGGAACTGATTATAGGTGCCGGTTATTGTTGTAAACCGGCACCTATATCTTGTGCACCTATATATCTCCTCTCAGCGCTGATGAGCTCATTTTGAGCGTCTTCGTGCGGCTCATGCAAACGGGGGGAGAGGTTTTGCCGAAAAATTTTTAATACATTAAGGAATTTGTATATTCTTTCATGTTTAAAGGTTAGTACATTTTCTCTAAGCAAGTTTGTTTCATTTGTGTGATTAATTCTTTATGGTATATATGATTTTCTTATTTGTGATAGATAATGTAGACGTCTCTTGTTGAATTGGTCCAATATTTTGAGAAAATATAATGACTTATTGATTTTGGAGTAATATTGAGAATATGTTACTTGCGTCTATTTGTGTAATGTGGACAGTATTAAATCATCGAGTATTTTACATATGAAAGATTAGTAACGATGATTTTTGATTGATTTACGGATTTAATCAATATATATATGTTAGCAGTTAATTTAAGAATTTTCGTAGGACCGATGGATGAAGGAGGGATGAACGGTGCGAAGCGTGGTACCTTGGAGTATGCCAGGGGAGTAACCAACTTCGTGATCGCGGCCACGAGTTCCCGATCGTTGAGCATGACGGAACATTTGCATTGTCCATGTGCTGATTGCAGGAACGAGAGACAGTTTCCTGCAAAACAAGTTCACGAGCATCTTCTAACAAGAGGTTTTATGCGTAATCACACATGTCAGGACAATCATGGTGAAGATGAGAATGACAGTGTGGACAATCATGGTGAAGCAATGCACGAAGACAATGTGGAGTTGCCTGGTGACGAAGGTGAATATGACAATCGCGAATCAGATGGTTTGGATCAAATTTTGTGCAATTGGGAGACAGCCTACAACGATGACAAGCAATACGAGAAGTTCAAAGCCATGGTGGAGGACTCAAAAACACCACTTTATCCAGGATGCAACGAGGAACACACCAAGTTACACGTCGTCCTTTCGTTATTGCAGATGAAATCAACCAACGGCTGGAGTGACAAGAGCTTCACAGAGCTTCTGCAGCTGATCGGAGACCTCCTTCCAGCGGGTCATGTATTGCCAGAAACAACATACCAAGCAAAGAAGGTTGTCTGTCCACTTGGGCTGGAAGTGCAAAAAATTCACGCTTGTCGAAATGACTGTATTCTATATCGAGGTAACTACGAAGACTTGGATACGTGTCCAGTTTGCATAGCACCGCGGTATCAGGGTGGAGATAACGATGATGATGCTGACGATGGTAGTGGTGGGCCCGTTCTAAAGAAGAGGAAAGTGCCCGTTAAGGTTGCATGGTATTTTCCTATAATCCCTCGGATTGAGCGCCTGTATGCAAACAAAAAGCATGCAAAGATGATGCGGTGGCACGACGAAGACCGTAAGAAGGATGGGTTGATAAGGCACATTGCCGATGGATCTCAATGGAGAAAGATAGATAGAAAGTACAAAAGGTTTGCATCCGAGATTAGGAATGTAAGGTTTGGTCTAAGCACAGACGGGATGAATCCATTCGGCGATATGAGCAGTCGGCATAGCACGTGGCCAGTGACACTTGTCATCTACAACCTTCCTTCATGGTTGTGCATGAAACGCAAGTATATAATGATGCCACTTCTAATCCAAGGGCCCAAGCAACCTGGCAACGATATCGATGTCTACTTCAGGCCACTGGTAGATGATCTTAAGTTACTATGGGACCGGGGTGTGCAGATGTGGGATGCATACAAAAGAGAGTACTTCACCTTAAGGGCAATGTTGTTCGTTACCATTCAAGATTACCCTGCGGCTGGCAACACATCCGGCCAAACAGTGAAAGGTGGTTGTGCATGTGTGCAGTGCATACGGGACACAGCAAGCAGGTGGCTGAGGTACTCAGGAAAGACTGTGTATATGTGTCATCGGAGGTTTCTTCCAGCCGGCCACCCGTATCGTAGCAATAGA
Source organism: Oryza officinalis (assembly GCA_008326285.1). Taxonomy (NCBI): domain Eukaryota; kingdom Viridiplantae; phylum Streptophyta; class Magnoliopsida; order Poales; family Poaceae; genus Oryza; species Oryza officinalis. The sequence goes on from BDMV01000010.1 coordinate 11,786,771, forward strand.
AGAGATTTCGATGGCACAGTGAAGAAGGGGACAGCTCCAATACACCGTACAGGCAGAGAAATTTTTGAAGAGGTAAAAGATATAGAATGTATATTTGGTAAGGGACATGGCAATAGAAACGCGGTGGGCAAGACTGGTGAGAAGCCTCTTTGGAAGAAGAAATCTATCTTTTGGGAACTACCGTATTGGAAAGATTTGGATGTCCGTCACGCAATTGACGTGATGCACGTTGAGAAGAATGTGTGCGAGAGTTTGATGGGACTCCTGCTAAACATACCCGGCAAGACAAAGGACACGTTAAAAGCCCGGAGAGACCTCGCAGACATGAACATCAGGCCCGAGCTACATCCTCAAGAACGTCCCAATGGTCGCCAGTACCTCCCTCCTGCGTGCTACACCCTTAGTGCCGCAGAGAAAATAAGTCTGTTGGAGTGCCTGCAGGGTGTCCGGGTCCCTTCTGGTTACTCTGCGAACATTAAAAGACTTGTCAACATGAAAGAGAAGAAATTAGTGGGCATGAAGTCACATGATTGTCACGTGCTAATGACACAACTTCTTCCTGTTGCTATTAGAGGCATTTTGCCAGATAAGGTTCGAAACCCAATCGTAAAGCTGTGCTCGTTTTTCAACGCTATATATCAGAAGGTGATCGATCCAAGCACGCTAGACAAGCTCCAAGCAGATGCAATCATTACCCTTTGCCAGCTCGAGATGTGTTTTCCACTATCATTTTTTGATATAATGGTCCACCTCGTGGCACATCTCGTGAAAGAGATAAAGATTCTCGGCCCAGTGTATCTGCATAACATGTGGGCTTTCGAGAGGTTCATGGGGATCATAAAGAAGTATGTGCGTAATAGAGCTCGACCAGAAGGCAGTATCGTAGAGGGTTATGCAACAGAGGAGGTGGTTGAGTTCTGTATCGACTATATGGATTTGCATCCCATTGGTGTGCCGATGTCTCGACACGAGGGCAGGCTACTAGGGAAAGGGACACTAGGGCATAAGGCAATTTTCGCTCCTAGCCTAGAAATATTACGGCAAGCACATTTCGCAGTGCTCCAGCAGTCGGCCTTGGTGGCTCCATTTGTCGACATGCATTTTGATACACTCCGCAGCGAGAACCCAAGCAAATCAGAAGCATGGATAGCTAAGCAGCATAGGTTGAATTTTGGCGATTGGTTACGGAAGCATATCATGGCTATGAATACTGATAGTGACCAGCTGTATGTTTTGTCTCGGGGACCTGCGAGCACAATTCATTC